>BJCG01002654.1:0-82255 GCA_005406145.1 Prunus yedoensis
AGGAACGAACTGGGTGCGAACTTGAATTGTCAAATTTCTTACACCTACGATTTCGGATCGATTCCAAAACGTGGGCAACATCATAATATGGTGGGAGGATTCATTTAATTTGTTTTTGGAGTGAAATCCAATAGGCTAGAACTAAGCAAAACACAAACCACTCATGTAAGGAACGGAACTGGGTGCGAACTTGAATTGTCCAATTTCTTACACCCTACTGATTTCGGACCGATTCCTAAACTTGGGCAACTTCATAATAAGGTGGGAGAGAATTACATTTATTGTGTTTGGAGTGAAATCCAATAGCTAGAACTAAGCAAAACACCAACCACTCCATGTAAGGAACGAACTGGGTGCGAACTTGAATTGTCCAATTTCTAACACCTATTGATGTAGGATCGATTCCAAAAACTTGGGCACACATCAATAAGGTGGGAGGAGTCATTTATGTGTTTGGAGTGAATTCTAATAGCAAGAACTAAGCAAAACACCAACCACTCCTGTAAGGAACGAACAGGGTGCGAACTTGAATTGTCCAATTTCTTACACCTATTGATTCGGATCGATTCCAAAACTTGGGCAACATCATAATGAGGTGGGAGGAGTCATTTGCTTAGTTTGGAGTGAAATCCAATAGCTAGAACTAAGCAAAACACCAACCACTCCATGTAAGGAACGAACTGGGTGCGAACTTGAATTGTCCAATTTCTTGCACCTATTGATTTCGGATCGATTCCAAAACTTGGGCAACATCATAATAAGGTGGGAGGAGTCATTTATTGTGTTTGGAGTGAATTCCAATAGCTAGAACTAAGCAAAACACCAACCACTCCATGTAAGGAACGAACAGGGTGCGAACTTGAATTGTCCAATTTCTTACACCTATTGATTTCGGATCGATTCCAAAACTTGGGCAACATCATAATAAGGTGGAAGGAGTCATTTGGTGAGTTGGAGTGAAATCCAATAGCTGGAGACTATTGAAAACACCAACCACTCAATGTAAGGAACGAACAGGTTGCGAACTTGAATTGTCCAATTTCTTACACCTATTGATTTCGGATCGATTCCAAAACTTGGGCAACATCATAATAAATTGGAAGGAGTCATTTGGTGAGTTTGGAGTGAAATCCAATCGCTTAGAACTATTGAAAACACCAACCAGTCCATGTAAGGAAAGAACAGGGTGCGAACTTAAATCGTCCAATTTCTTACACCTATTGATTTCGGATCGATTCCAAAACTTGGGTAACATCATAATAAGGTTGAAGGAGTCATTTGGTGTGTTTGGAGTAAAATCCAATAGCTAGAACTAAGCAAAACACCAACCACTCCATGTAAGGAACGAACTGGGTGCGAACTTGAATGTCCAATTTCTTACACCTATTGATTTCGGATCGATTCCAAAACTTGGGCAACATCATAATATGGTGGGAGGAGTCATTTATTGTGTTTGGAGTGAAATCCAATAGCTAGAACTAAGAAAACACCAACCACTCTATGTAAGGAACGAACTGGGTGCGAACTTGAATTGTCCACTTCTTACACCTATTGATTTCGGATCGATTCCAAAAGTTGGGCAACATCCTAATAAGTGGAAGGAGTCATTTATTGTGTTGGAGTGAAATCCAATAGCTAGAACTAAGCAAAACACCAAACCACTCCATGTAAGGAACGAACAGGGTGCGAACTTGATCGTCCAATTTCTTACACCTATTGATTTCGGATCGATTCCAAAACTTGGGCAACATCACAACAAGGTGGAAGGAGTCATTTGGTGAGTTTAAAGTGAAATTCAATCGCTAGAACTATTGAAAACACCAACCACTCCATGTAAGGAACGAACTGGGTGCGAACTTGAATTGTCCAATTTCTTACACCTATTGATTTCGGATCGATTCCAAAACTTGGGCAACCTCATAATAAGGTGGAAGGAGTCATTTGGTGAGTTTGGAGTGAAATCCAATAGCTAGAACTATTGAAAACACCAACCACTCAATGTAAGGAACGAACAGGTTGCGAACTTGAATTGTCCAATTTCTTACACCTATTGATTTCGGATCGATTCCAAAACTTGGGCAACATCATAATAAATTGGAAGGAGTCATTTGGTGAGTTTGGAGTGAAATCCAATCGCTAGAACTATTGAAAACACCAACCACTCCATGTAGGAAAGAACAGGGTGCGAACTTGAATCGTCCAATTTCTTACACCTATTGATTTCGGATCGATTCCAAAACTTGGGTAACATCATAATAAGGTTGAAGGAGTCATTTGGTGTGTTTGGAGTAAAATCCAATAGCTAGAACTAAGCAAACACCAACCACTCCATGTAAGGAACGAACTGGGTGCGAACTTGAATTGTCCAATTTCTTACACCTATTGATTTCGGATCGATTCCAAAACTTGGGCAAACATATTAATAAGGTGGGAGGAGTCATTTATTGTGTTTGGAGTGAAATCCAATAGCTAGAACTAAGCAAAACACCAACCACTCTATGTAAGGAGCGAACTGGGTGCGAACTTGAATTGTCCAATTTCTTACACCTATTGATTTCGGATCGATTCCAAAAGTTGGGCAACATCTTAATAAGTTGGAAGGAGTCATTTATTGTGTTTGGAGTGAAATCTAATAGCTAGAACTAAGCAAAACACCAACCACTCCATGTAAGGAACGAACTGGGTGCGAACTTGAATTGTCCAATTTCTTACACCTATTGATTTCGGATAGATTCCAAAACTTGGGCAACATCATAATAAGGTGGAAGGAGTCATTTGGTGAGTTTGGAGTGAAATCAAATAGCTAGAACTATTGAAAACACCAACCACTCCATGTAAGGAACGAACTGGGTGCGAACTTGAATTGTCAAATTTCTTACACCTACTGATTTCGGATCGATTCCAAAACTTGGGCAACATCATAATATGGTGGGAGGATTCATTTATTGTGTTTGGAGTGAAATCCAATAGCTAGAACTAAGCAAAACACCAACCACTCCATGTAAGGAACGAACTGGGTGCGAACTTGAATTGTCCAATTTCTTACACCTACTGATTTCGGACCGATTCCTAAACTTGGGCAACATCATAATAAGGTGGGAGGATTCATTTATTGTGTTTGGAGTGAAATCCAATAGCTAGAACTAAGCAAAACACCAACCACTCCATGTAAGGAACGAACTGGGTGCGAACTTGAATTGTCCAATTTCTAACACCTATTGATTTCGGATCGATTCCAAAACTTGGGCAACATCATAATAAGGTGGGAGGAGTCATTTATTGTGTTTGGAGTGAATTCTAATAGCTAGAACTAAGCAAAACACCAACCACTCCTTGTAAGGAACGAACAGGGTGCGAACTTGAATTGTCCAATTTCTTACACCTATTGATTTCGGATCGATTCCAAAACTTGGGCAACATCATAATGAGGTGGAGGAGTCATTTGCTTAGTTTGGAGTGAAATCCAATAGCTAGAACTAAGCAAAACACCAACCACTCCATGTAAGGAACGAACTGGGTGCGAACTTGAATTGTCCAATTTCTTGCACCTATTGATTTCGGATCGATTCCAAAACTTGGGCAACATCATAATAAGGTGGGAGGAGTCATTTATTGTGTTTGGAGTGAATTCCAATAGCTAGAACTAAGCAAAACACCAACCACTCCATGTAAGGAACGAACAGGGTGCGAACTTGAATTGTCCAATTTCTTACACCTATTGATTTCGGATCGATTCCAAAACTTGGGCAACATCATAATAAGGTGGAAGGAGTCATTTGGTGAGTTTGGAGTGAAATCCAATAGCTAGAACTATTGAAAACACCAACCACTCAATGTAAGGAACGAACAGGTTGCGAACTTGAATTGTCCAATTTCTTACACCTATTGATTTCGGATCGATTCCAAAACTTGGGCAACATCATAATAAATTGGAAGGAGTCATTTGGTGAGTTTGGAGTGAAATCCAATCGCTAGAACTATTGAAAACACCAACCACTCCATGTAAGGAAAGAACAGGGTGCGAACTTAAATCGTCCAATTTCTTACACCTATTGATTTCGGATCGATTCCAAAACTTGGGTAACATCATAATAAGGTTGAAGGAGTCATTTGGTGTGTTTGGAGTAAAATCCAATAGCTAGAACTAAGCAAAACACCAACCACTCCATGTAAGGAACGAACTGGGTGCGAACTTGAATTGTCCAATTTCTTACACCTATTGATTTCGGATCGATTCCAAAACTTGGGCAACATCATAATATGGTGGGAGGAGTCATTTATTGTGTTTGGAGTGAAATCCAATAGCTAGAACTAAGAAAAACACCAACCACTCTATGTAAGGAACGAACTGGGTGCGAACTTGAATTGTCCACTTTCTTACACCTATTGATTTCGGATCGATTCCAAAAGTTGGGCAACATCATAATAAGTTGGAAGGAGTCATTTATTGTGTTTGGAGTGAAATCCAATAGCTAGAACTAAGCAAAACACCAACCACTCCATGTAAGGAACGAACAGGGTGCGAACTTGAATCGTCCAATTTCTTACACCTATTGATTTCGGATCGATTCCAAAACTTGGGCAACATCACAACAAGGTGGAAGGAGTCATTTGGTGAGTTTAAAGTGAAATTCAATCGCTAGAACTATTGAAAACACCAACCACTCCATGTAAGGAACGAACTGGTTGCGAACTTGAATTGTCCAATTTCTTACACCTATTGATTTCGGATAGATTCCAAAACTTGGGCAACATCATAATAAGGTGGAAAGAGTCATTTGGTGAGTTTGGAGTGAAATCCAATAGCTAGAACTATTGAAAACACCAACCACTCCATGTAAGGAACGAACTGGGTGCGAACTTGAATTGTCAAATTTCTTACACCTATTTATTTCGGATCGATTCCAAAACTTCGGCAACAACATAATAAGGTGGAAGGAGTCATTTGGTGAGTTTGGAGTGAAATCCAATCGCTAGAACTATTGAAAACACCAACCACTCCATGTAAGGACAGAACATGGTGCGAACTTGAATTGTCCAATTTCTTACACCAATTGATTTCGGATCGATTCCAAAACTTGGGCAACATCATAATGAGGTGGGAGGAGTCATTTGCTTAGTTTGGAGTGAAATCCAATAGCTAGAACTAAGCAAAACACCAACCACTCCATCTAAGGAACGAACTGGGTGCGAACTTGAATTGTCCAATTTCTTACACCTATTGAATTCGGATCGATTCCAAAACTTGGGCAACATCATAATAAGGTGGGAGGAGTCATTTGGTGAGTTTGGAGTGAAATCTAATAGCTAGAACTAAGCAAAACACCAACCACTCCATGTAAGGAACGAACTGGGTTCGAACTTGAATTGTCCAATTTCTTACACCTATTGATTTCGGAACGATTCCAAAACTTGGGCAACATCATAATAAGGTGGGAGGAGTCATTTATTGTGTTTGGAGTGAAATCCAATAGCAAGAACTAAGCAAAACACCAGCAACTCCATGTAAGGAACGAACAGGGTGCGAACTTGATTCGTCCAATTTCTTACACCTATTGATTTCGGATCGATTCCAAAACTTGGGCAACATCATAATAAGGTGGAAGGAGTCATTTGGTGAGTTTGGATGTGAAATCCAATCACTAGAACTATTGAAAACACCAACCACTCCATGTAAGGAACGAACTGGGTGCGAACTTGAATTGTCCAATTTCTTACACCTATTGATTTCGGATCGATACCAAAACTTGGGCAACAACATAATAAGGTGGGAGGAGTCATTTGGTTAGTTTGGAGTGAAATCCAACAGCTAGAACTAAGCAAAACACCAACCACTCCATGTAAGAAATGAACTGGGTGCGAACTTGAATTGTCCAATTTCTTACACTTATTGATTTCGGATCAATTCCAAAAGTTGGGCAACATCATAATAAGGTGGGAGGAGTCATTTATTGTGTTTGGAGTGAAATCGAATAGCTAGAAATAAGCAAAACACCAACCACTCCATGTAAGGAACGAACAGGGTGCGAACTTGAATTGTCCAATTTCTTACACCTATTGATTTCGGATCGATTCCAAAACTTGGGCAACATAATAATGAGGTGGGAGGAGTCATTGGCTTAGTTTGTAGGGAAATCCAATAGCTAGAACTAAGCAAAACACCAACCACTCCATGTAAGGAACGAACAGGGTGCGAACTTGAATCGTCGAATTTCTTACACCTATTGATTTTGGATCGATTCCAAAACTTGGGCAACATCATAATGAGGTGGGAGGAGTCATTTGCTTAGTTTGGAGTGAAATCCAATAGCTAGAACTAAGCAAAACACCAACCACCCCACGTAAGGAACGAACTGGGTGCGAACTTGAATTGTCCAATTTCTTACACCTATTGATTTCGGATAGATTCCAAAACTTGGGCAACATCATAATGAGATGGGAGGGGTCATTTGGTTAGTTTTTAGGGAAATCCAATAGCTAGAACTAAGCAAAACACCAACCACTCCATGTAAGGAACGAACAGGGTGCGAACTTGATTCGTCCAATTTCTTAAACCTATTGATTTCGGATCGATTCCAAAACTTGGGCAACATCATAATAAGGTGGAAGGAGTCATTTGGTGAGTTTGGATGTGAAATCCAATCACTAGAACTATTGAAAACACCAACCACTCCATGTAAGGAACGAACTGGGTGAAAACTTGAATTGTCCAATTTCTTACACCTATTGATTTCGGATCGATTCCAAAACTTGGGCAACAACATAATAAGGTGGGTGGAGTCATTTGGTGAGTTTTGAGTGAAATCCAATCGCTATAACTAACCAAAACACCAACCACTCCATGTAAGGAACGAACCGGGTGCGAACTTGAAAGTCTAATTTCTTACACCTATTGATTTCGGATCAATTCCAAAACTTGGGCAAGATCATAATGAGGTGGGAGGAGTCATTTGATTAGTTTGGAGGGAAATCCAATTGCTAGAACTAAGCAAAACACCAACCACTCCATGTAAGGAACGAACAGGGTGCGAACTTGATTCGTCCAATTTCTTACACCGATTGATTTCGGATCGATTCCAAAACATGGGCAACATCATAATCAGGTGGAAGGAGTCATTTGGTGAGTTTGGAGTGAAATCCAATCGCTAGAACTATTGAAAACACCAACCACTCAATGTAAGGAACGAACAGGGTGCGAACTTGAATTGTCCAATTTCTTACACCTATTGATTTCGGATCGATTCCAAAACTTGGGCAACATCATAATAAGGTGGGTGGAGTCATTTGGTGAGTTTTGACTGAAATCCAATCGCTAGAACTAACCAAAACACCAACCACTTCATCTAAGGAACGAACTGGGTGCGAACTTGAATTGTCCAATTTCTTACACCTATTGATTTCGGATCGATTCCAAAACTTGGGCAACATGATAATAAGGTGGGAGGAGTCATTTATTGTGTTTGGAGTGAAATCCAATAGCTAGAACTAAGCAAAACACCAACCACTCCATCTAAGGAACGAACAGGGTGCGAACTTGAATCGTCCAATTTCTTACACCTATTGATTTCGGATCGATTCCAAAACTTGGGCAACATCATAATAAGGTGGGTGGAGTCATTTGGTGAGTTTTGACTGAAATCCAATCGCTAGAACTAACCAAAACACCAACCACTTCATCTAAGGAACGAACTGGGTGCGAACTTGAATTGTCCAATTTCTTACACCTATTGATTTCGGATCGATTCCAAAACTTGGGGAACACCATAATATGGTGGGTGGAGTCATTTGGTGAGTTTTGACTGAAATCCAATCGCTAGAACTAAGGAAAACACCAACCACTCCATGTAAGGAACGAACAGGGTGCGAACTTGATTCGTCCAATTTCTTACACGGATTGATTTCGGATCGATTCCAAAACTTGGGCAACTTCATAATAAGGTGGAAGGAGTCATTTGGTGAGTATGGAGTGAAATCCAATCGCTAGAACTATTGAAAACACCAACCACTCCATGTAAGGAACGAACAGGTTGCGAACTTGAATTGTCCAATTTCTTACACCTATTGATTTCGGATCGATTACAAAACTTGGGGAACATCATAATAAGGTGGGTGGAGTCATTTGGTGAGTTTTGACTGAAATCCAATCGCTAGAACTAACCAAAACACCAACCACTTCATCTAAGGAACGAACTGGGTGCGAACTTGAATTGTCCAATTTCTTACACCTATTGATTTCGGATCGATTCCAAAACTTGGGGAACATCATAATAAGGTGGGTGGAGTCATTTGGTGAGTTTTGACTGAAATCCAATCGCTAGAACTAACCAAAACACCAACCACTTCATCTAAGGAACGAACTGGGTGCGAACTTGAATTGTCCAATTTCTTACACCTATTGATTTCGGATCGATTCCAAAACTTGGGCAACATGATAATAAGGTGGGAGGAGTCATTTACTGTGTTTGGAGTGAAATCCAATAGCTAGAACTAAGCAAAACACCAACCACTCCATGTAAGGAACGAACAGGGCGCGAACTTGAATTGTCCAATTTCTTACACCTACTGATTTCGGATCGATTCCAAAACTTGGGCAACATCATAATGAGGTGGGAGGAGTCATTTGCTTAGTTTGGAGTGAAATCCAATAGGTAGAACAAAGCAAAACACCAACCACTCCATGCAAGGAACGAACTGAGTGCGAACTTGAATTGTTCAATTTCTTACACCTATTGATTTCGGATCGATTCCAAAACTTCGGACACATCATAATAAGGTGGAAGGAGTCATTTGGTGAGTTTGGAGTGAAATCCAATCGCTAGAACTATTGAAAACACCAACCACTCCATGTAAGGAACGAACTGGGTGCGAACTTGAATTGTCCAATTTCTTACACCGATTGTTTTCGGATCGATTCCAAAACTTGGGCAAAATCATATTAAGGTGGAAGGAGTCATTTGGTGAGTATGGAGTGAAATCCAATCGCTAGAACTATTGAAAACACCAACCACTCCATGTAAGGAACGAACAGGTTGCGAACTTGAATTGTCCAATTTCTTACACCTACTGATTTCGGATCGATTCCAAAACTTGGGCAACATCAAAATATGGTGGGAGGAGTCATTTGCTTAGTTTGGAGTGAAATCCAATAGCTAGAACTAAGCAAAACACCAACCACTCCATGTAAGGAACGAACTGGGTGCGAACTTGAATTGTCCAATTTCTTACACCTATTGATTTCGGATCGATTCCAAAACTTGGGCAACATAATAATAAGGTGGGAGGAGTCATTTATTGTGTTTGGAGTGAAATCCAATAGCTAAAACTAAGCAAAACACCAACCACTCCATGTAAGGAACGAACAGGGCGCGAACTTGAATTGTCCAATTTCTTACACCTACTGATTTCGGATCGATTCCAAAACTTGGGCAACATCATAATGAGGTGGGAGGAGTCATTTGCTTAGTTTGGAGTGAAATCCAATAGGTAGAACAAAGCAAAACACCAACCACTCCATGCAAGGAACGAACTGAGTGCGAACTTGAATTGTTCAATTTCTTACACCTATTGATTTCGGATCGATTCCAAAACTTCGGCAACATCATAATAAGGTGGAAGGAGTCATTTGGTGAGTTTGGAGTGAAATCCAATCGCTAGAACTATTGAAAACACCAACCACTCCATGTAAGGAACGAACTGGGTGCGAACTTGAATTGTCCAATTTCTTACACCGATTGTTTTCGGATCGATTCCAAAACTAGGGCAACATCATATTAAGGTGGAAGGAGTCATTTGGTGAGTATGGAGTGAAATCCAATCGCTAGAACTATTGAAAACACCAACCACTCCATGTAAGGAACGAACAGGTTGCGAACTTGAATTGTCCAATTTCTTACACCTACTGATTTCGGATCGATTCCAAAACTTGGGCAACATCATAATAAGGTGGGAGGAGTCATTTGCTTAGTTTGGAGTGAAATCCAATACCTAGTACTAAGCAAAACACCAACCACTCCATGTAAGGAACGAACTGGGTGCGAACTTGAATTGTCCAATTTCTTACACCTATTGATTTCGGATCGATTCCAAAACTTGGGCAACATAATAATAAGGTGGGAGGAGTCATTTATTGTGTTTGGAGTGAAATCCAATAGCTAAAACTAAGCAAAACACCAACCACTCCATGTAAGGAACGAACAGGGCGCGAACTTGAATTGTCCAATTTCTTACACCTACTGATTTCGGATCGATTCCAAAACTTGGGCAACATCATAATGAGGTGGGAGGAGTCATTTGCTTAGTTTGGAGTGAAATCCAATAGGTAGAACAAAGCAAAACACCAACCACTCCATGCAAGGAACGAACTGGGTGCGAACTTGAATTGTTCAATTTCTTACACCTATTGACTTCGGATTGATTCCAAAACTTGGGCAACAACATAATAAGGTGGGTGGAGTCATTTGGTAAGTTTTGAGTGAAATCCAATCGCTAGAACTAACCAAAACACCAACCACTCCATGTAAGGAACGAACAGGGTGCGAACTTGAATCGTCTAATTTCTTACACCTATTAATTTCGGATCGATTCCAAAACTTGGGCAACATCATAATAAGGTGGGAGGAGTCATTTGTTGTGTTTGGAGTGAAAACCAATAGCTAGAACTAAGCAAAACACCAACCACTCCATGTAAGGAATGAACAGGGCGCGAACTTGAATTGTCCAATTTCTTACACCTATTGATTTCGGATCGATTCCAAAACTTGGGCAACATCATAATAAGGTGGAAGGAGTCATTTGGTGAGTTTGGAGTGAAATCCAATCGCTAGAACTATTGAAAACACCAACCACTCAATGTAAGGAACGAACAGGGTGCGAACTTCAATTGTCCAATTTCTTACACCTATTGATTTCGGATCGATTCCAAAACTTGGGCAACATCATAATGAGGTGGGAGGAGTCAATTGGTTAGTTTGGAGTGAAATCCAATAGCTAGAACTAAGCAAAACACCAACCACTCCATGTAAGGAACGAACTGGGTGCGAACTTGAATTGTCCAATTTCTTACACCTATTGTTTTCGGATCGATTCCAAAACTTTGGCAACATCATATTATGGTGGAAGGAGTCATTTGGTGAGTACGGAGTGAAATCCAATCGCTAGAACTATTGAAAACACCAACCACTCCATGTAAGGAACGAACAGGTTGCGAACTTGAATTGTCCAATTTCTTACACCTATTGATTTCGGATCGATTCCAAAACTTGGGCAACATCATAATGAGGTGGGAGGAGTCATTTGCTTAGTTTGGAGTGAAATCCAATAGCTAGAACTAAGCAAAACACCAACCACTCCATGTAAGGAACGAACTGGGTGCGAACTTGAATTGTCCAATTTCTTACACCTATTGATTTCGGATCGATTCCAAAACTTGGGCAACATCATAATGAGGTGGGAGGAGTCATTTGCTTAGTTTGGAGTGAAATCCAATAGGTAGAACAAAGCAAAACACCAACCACTCCATGCAAGGAACGAACTGGGTGCGAACTTGAATTGTCCAATTTCTTACACCTATTGATTTCGGATCAGTTCCAAAACTTGGGTAACATCATAATATGGTTGAAGGAGTCATTTGGTGAGTTTGGAGTGAAATCCAATCGCTAGAACTATTGAAAACACCAACCACTCCATGTAAGGAACGAACTGGGTGCGAACTTGAATTGTCCAATTTCTTACACCTATTGATTTCGGATCGATTCCAAAACTTGGGCAACATCATAATAAGGTGGGAGGAGTCATTTGCTTAGTTTGGAGTGAAATCCAATGGCTAGAACTAATCAAACCACCAACCACTCCATGTAAGGAACGAACTGGGTGCGAACTTGAATTGTCCAATTTCTTACACCTATTTATTTCAGATCGATTCCAAAACTTGGGCAACATCATAATGAGGTGGGAGGAGTCATTTGGTTAGTTTGGAGGGAAATCCAATAGCTAGAACTAAGCAAAACACCAACCACTTCATCTAAGGAATGAACTGGGTGCGAACTTGAATTGTCCAATTTCTTACACCTATTGATTTCGGATCGATTCCAAAACTTGGGTAACATCATAATATGGTTGAAGGAGTCATTTGGTGAGTTTGGAGTGAAATCCAATCGCTAGAACTATTGAAAACTCCAACCACTCCATGTAAGGAACGAACTGGGTGCGAACTTGAATTGTCCAATTTCTTACACCTATTGATTTCGGATCGATTCCAAAACTTGGGTAACATCATAATATGGTTGAAGGAGTCATTTGGTGAGTTTGGAGTGAAATCCAATCGCTAGAACTATTGAAAACACCAACCACTCCATGTAAGGAACGAACTGGGTGCGAACTTGAATTGTCCAATTTCTTACACCTATTGATTTCGGATCGATTCCAAAACTTGGGCAACATCGTAATAAGGTGGGAGGAGTCATTTGCTTAGTTTGGAGTGAAATCCAATAGCTAGAACTAAGCAAAACACCAACCACTCCATGTAAGGAACGAACTGGGTGCGAACTTGAATTGTCCAATTTCTTACACCTATTGATTTCGGATCGATTCCAAAACTTGGGCAACAACATAAGATGGTGGGTGGAGTCTTTTGGTGAGTTTTGAGTGAAATCCAATCGCTAGAACTCACCAAAACACCAACCACTTCATCTAAGGAACGAACTGGGTGCGAACTTGAATTGTCCAATTTCTTACACCAATTGATTTCGGATCGATTCCAAAACTTGGGCAACATCATAATAAGGTGGGAGGAGTCATTTATTGTGTTTGGAGCGAAATCCAATAGCTAGAACTAAGCAAACAACCAACCACTCCATGTAAGGAACGAACTGGGTGCGAACTTGAATTGTCCAATTTCTTACACCTATTGATTTCGGATCGATTCCAAAACTTGGGCAACAACATAATAAGGTGGGTGGAGTCATTTGGTGAGTTTTGAGTGAAATCCAATCGCTAGAACTAACCAAAACACCAACCACTTCATCTAAGGAACGAACTGGGTGCGAACTTGAATTGTCCAATTTCTTACACCTATTGATTTCAGATCGATTCCAAAGCTTGGGCAACATCATAATGAGGTGGGAGGAGTCAATTGGTTAGTTTGGTGGGAAATCCAATAGCTAGAACTAAGCAAAACACCAACCACTCCATGTAAGGAACGAACAGGGTGCGAACTTGAATTGTCCAATTTCTTACACCTATTGATTTCGGATCGATTCCAAAACTTGGGTAACATCATAATATGGTTGAAGGAGTCATTTGGTGAGTTTGGAGTGAAATCCAATCGCTAGAACTGTTGAAAACACCAACCACTCCATGTAAGGAACGAACTGGGTGCGAACTTGAATTGTCCAATTTCTTACACCTATTGATTTCGGATCGATTCCAAAACTTGGGCAACATCATAATAAGGTGGGAGGAGTCATTTGGTGAGTTTGGAGTGAAATCCAATAGCTAGAACTAAGCAAAACACCAACCACTCCATGTAAGGAACGAACTGGGTGTGAACTTGAATTGTCCAATTTCTTACACCTATTGATTTCTGATCGATTCCAAAACTTGGGCAACATCATAATAAGGTGGGAGGAGTCATTTATTGTGTTTGGAGTGAAATCCAATAGCTTGAACTAAGCAAAACACCAACCACAATATGTAAGGAACGAACTGGGTGCGAACTTGAATTGTCCAATTTCTTACACCTATTGATTTCGGATCGATTCCAAAACTTGGGCAACATCATAATAAGGTGGAAGTAGTCATTTGGTGAGTTTGGAGTGAAATCCAGTAGCTAGAACTATTGAAAACACCAACCGCTCCATGTAAGGAACGAACAGGTTGCGAACTTGAATTGTCCAATTTCTTACACCTATTGATTTCGGATCGATTCCAAAACTTGGGCAACATCATAATAAGGTGGAAGGAGTCATTTGGTGGGTTATAGTGAAATCCAATCGCTAGAACTATTGAAAACACCAACCACTCCACGTAAGGAACGAACAGGGTGCGAACTTGAATTGTCCAATTTCTTACACCTATTGATTTCGGATCGATTCCAAAACTTGGGCAACATCATAATAATGTGGGAGGAGTCATTTGGTGAGTTTGGAGTGAAATCCAATAGCTAGAACTAAGCAAAACACCAACCACTCCATGTAAGGAACGAACAGGGTGAGAACTTGAATTGTCCAATTTCTTACACCTATTGATTTCGGATCGATTCCAAAACTTTGGCAACCTCATAATAAGGTGGAAGGAGTCATTTGGTGAGTTTGGAGTGAAATCCAATCGCTAGAACTATTGAAAACACCAACCACTCCATGTAAGGAACGAACAGGGTGCGAACTTGAATTGTCCAATTTCTTACACCTATTGATTTCGGATCGATTCCAAAACTTGGGCAACATCCTAATGAGGTGGGAGGAGTCATTTGCTTTGTTTGGAGTGAAATCCAATAGCTAGAACTAAGCAAAACACCAACCACTCCATGTAAGGAACGAACTGGGTGCGAACTTGAATTGTCCAATTTCTTACACCTATTGATTTCGGATCGATTCCAAAACTTGGGCAACATCATAATAAGGTGGGAGGAGTCATTTGGTGAGTTTGGAGTGAAATCTAATAGCTAGAACTAAGCAAAACACCAACCACTCCATGTAAGGAACGAACTGGGTTCGAACTTGAATTGTCCAATTTCTTACACCTATTGATTTCGGATCGATTCCAAAACTTGGGCAACATCATAATAAGGTGGGAGGAGTCATTTATTCACTATGTCAAAAAAGGGCTTTAGCAACGGATAAAATTCGTTGCCTATTACACATAAATACCATGGTATTCAAGCCTGTTGCCTATTACTATGTATTAGGCAACGGATATTCTCCGTCGCTGTTTATCGCTTCCTACATCGGATATCTCAGAAACTCCGATGCCTAAATGATTTCCGAGTGCCAAAAAAAGGTTTACTTCTGACGCCTAAACCTGAAACAACATCAGTAGTTTCAAAAGGTAGGAGGCTAAAGAGGTCTAACATCATCAGTAGTTTTAAAAGGGATGAGGCTAAGGATGTCTAACAGCATCAGTGAATTCTACTATGCTGATGCATATTATCAATTACAACATCATAGAAACAAATAATGATGTTGTGAATTATGTTATACATCATCGCTGTTTTTATTTTGCGGACGTGAAAGCCTCCAATATTGCTGGTGGTTACATAAATGTTGATGCTGCTTCTCGTTTTAGGCATCAGTGATAATAGATGTCTGGTTGTTGTTTTTATCTTTCAACTTCAGCTATTTCTGGAAAACTGAAGTTGTTATAAACAATAGGCATCATTTATGTAAGGAAAGGGTAGGTATTTTGCTTGTTTCACATCACACTTTACTTAGTTACTGTAACAGTATTTAAGAAATGCCTCATTTCCAAATCATGTTGTGTTGCCATTGCTCATTAAAAAAAACATTATATCAACAGTAATTTAAATATATCCATAATTGTCTATATATATATAAGCAAAATACTTGAATGATCCATACTTGTCACATCCGAATCACAAATTTACCAGCCCTACACCACAAATTATCCATACTTGTCTATGCATAAGCAAAATACTAGCTAGAAAGACATGTAATAAAATGAAGGAATGTTTAGCTTAATCAAAAAGCCATTCTAGGACATGACTTGCCAATTCTTCTCGCACCTCATCCAATTCCATTTGGGTGTACGTGTCCTTCCTTCTAGCTCTATACTGGAAAAAAAAAAACACATAGAATGTAAACACAAAATATGAACATAAGCTTAAAAAGTGCAAGGTACTAAATTTGCATAAGATATGTTGTCACTTCAAATGAACCAATATGCAAATTTACGAAATCATATTGGTGAAGAAGAAAATCTAATTTTTCGATCAATCTAATTAGATAACAAGAAGTCATTAATTGGATCCCACTTCATGTTTAAACTAGCAATTAAATGATCATGTGATGGGGTAGAGAGTTGAACAAGCACAGCTAGCATTTTTTCTCAATTGACACAGACCTAACTACCAAAAAAACAGAGGCACATTGCTGTGAAAAAAAATTACACAAGGTTCATATTAACACAGACCTAACTACCAAAAAACAGAAGTTGCAAATTTCCATAAGTACCTTATTTCGAAATTCAAGGGAGGAATCTTTACAAATGTCCTTCATATATCTCATCACAAAATACCCACATGACTTGCCATCGCTTTGTTTAGGAGCACCCTACATTTTTACACAACAATTCAGCATTTAGTTAGTTAGGTTCCTTAAAATTAATCTTACAATGTTTGTGAAATACAAGCATACCGAAAGCATAATCCACATTGGTAATTTACGAGGTCGTCTCCCAATTTGTGCATTGAAAGCTTTGATCCCACTTTAACAAATAAATAACACTTGTTATAGGCCGTAAGCCAAATGCAAAAAAATTACATATTAAGGAAATAACTAAGAGAGACGGACTTACTCATTTACAACAGTTTTCCATGCATCATGAGGGTGACGAGCCCCAAGAGGATCCATGACATACACATTATCTTTGTCCTCGTCAATTATTGTTAGGATCCAATGTCCCCTAATGGTAATTCAAAACATATTAGTAATACTCAAACATTCCTTGTAAAAAAAAAGAAAACCACTTTACTTACCCAGGATTATATGGAATCAAAAAGATGCTGTCAATGCTCGTTTGTTTCAAACATTTCGTAATGTATTCTGACCTCAAATTCCCATCTCTTGGATCATGTGCGGTACGTGCTGGGTCCATAAATCCAATCACTGGGTCCATAAATCCAAGAACTTGTAAATTTTGATGAAATACAAGTGTACTTACAGCAGTCAAAAGATCAGCAGTTGCAGAAACAGATCTGATCCCTCTTTGACAACCCTGCAAATTAAGGCAAATACAAATTAACATATTATTTACAAAGTAAACACAGAAATTAAGGCAACTTGGACTAGAAAACTGTACAATATTATTTACAAAGTAAACACAGAAATTGAAACTTAGTAAAAATGAAAATAAAAAGCTAATCTAGTAATCGAAGTTACAGCCACCTTCAGGTGTATTGAACATGTAAGGAATGTTTAAAAACCCACCTTAAATTTACAACTTCCAACAAACTACCCAAACTGATAAATGATCTATCTTAGATAAAAGAACAATTCAAAACCTAAACTGACAAATTACACTTAGAAAATAGCAAAACCACTTGTCAAAGTAATTACATAACAAACTAAACATAAGGACTCTGAAACTAATGGTGACAATTTGTGACGTCAATTCAATTCCCATTGCATAGTCAATGAGCTTTACAATGGTGAAAAAACCCCAATTATGTTTATAGCTTACACTGAAAGCAAACACCTATCAAAAACTAAAATTCCCAAAACTCAATTCTACATGAAAATACAAAAGCCACGGAATCAAATTATCAAATAAACCAAGCCACCGAATCAGATTAAACCATCAAGCAGGTTCCAAGAAAATCAATCACAAATTTAGCAACATAACACAACAAAAAGCTATAAAAAAAATATTTAAAAAAATTGATCTGGTGCTGATTACTAAAATTTGAAGATTTTCCTAGTATTGAGAGCAAGAATGTTTAACCTTAAATTTTAGTTGTGAAGAGAGAAGAAAAGATTACCAGAAGAGGAGGTGTGGGGTGTGGTCAAAACCCTAACTTTTGGGGGAAAGGGAAATGTGCTTCGAACTGATAGATGAAATCACACAATTGTCAACTTAAACTTCCGTCTGAATGTCTGGGCTTGAGAAATTGCGTGAGCTGGCTTGAGAATCGTTGAATGGAAGAATGATTCTCACTGTGAATCGTAATGGTTGAGCATCTGAGGGTTTTAGCAAGAATGGGGCAGTGATGGACGAGAGAGAAGAAAGAGAGAGTTTCAGAGGGATTGAAGGAGAGTTTTGTTTAGGAGATGAATTTTTAGGGTATAGTTTCAGAGTGAGTGAAAAAATTGAGAGGGAGTTAGACGAATTGGGGCAAGAGTTTGAGAGGGAGCTGAAGTTTCAGAGAGAGTTTGAGAGGGAGAGTAAAAATTTTGGGTTAGGGCGTTGACTCAGACTTTAGGCATCAGATATATTACCAAAAAATGACCCTCTTAAAAATAAAATAAAAACTAATCACTTTAGGCAACTATATTTATACAGATGATGCTAAAGGGGTATAAAGCCATCCTCATAAATAAACAAAAATGCGGGTTGATGTCTTTATACCTTTTTAGTATCGTTATTTACGAAATTGATGCCTAATCTGATAATAGAATCGATTTCCCTCTCTACCGATGCCTATCTAGTGTTGCTGTAAGTGAAATTTGACGTAGTGATTGTGTTTGGAGTGAAATCCAATAGCTAGAACTAAGCAAAACACCAACCACTCCATGTAAGGAACGAACAGGGTGCGAACTTGAATTGTCCAATTTCTTACACCTATTGATTTCGGATCGATTCCAAAACTTGGGCAACATCATAATGAGGTGGGAGGAGTCATTTGCTTAGTTTGGAGTGAAATCCAATAGCTAGAACTAAGCAAAACACCAACCACTCCATGTAAGGAACGAACAGTGTGCGAACTTGAATTGTCCAATTTCTTACACCTATTGATTTCGGATCGATTCCAAAACTTGGGGAACATCATAATAAGGTGGGTGGAGTCATTTGGTGAGTTTTGAGTGAAATCCAATCGCTAGAACTAACCAAAACACCAACCACCTCATCTAAGGAACGAACTGGGTGCGAACTTGAATTGTCCAATTTCTTACACCTATTGATTTCGGATCGATTCCAAAACTTGGGCAACATCATAATAAGGTGGGAGGAGTCATTTGGTGAGTTTGGAGTGAAATCAGATAGCTAGAACTAAGCAAAACACCAACCACTCCATGTAAGGAACGAACTGGGTGAGAACTTGAATTGTCCAATTTCTTACACCTATTGATTTCGGATCGATTCCAAAACTTGGGCAACATCATAATAAGGTGGGAGGAGTCATTTATTGTGTTTGGAGTGAAATCCAATAGCTAGAACTAAGCAAAACACCAACCACTCCATGTAAGGAACGAACAGGGTGTGAACTTGAATTGTCCAATTTCTTACACCTATTGATTTCGGATCGATTCCAAAACTTGGGCAACATCATAATGAGGTGGGAGGAGTCATTTGCATAGTTTGGAGTGAAATCCGATAGCTAGAACTAAGCAAAACACCAACCACTCCACGTAAGGAACGAACTGGGTGCGAACTTGAATTGTCCAATTTCTTACACCTATTGATTTCGGATCGATTCCAAAACTTGGGCAACATCATAATAAGGTGGAAGGAGTCATTTGGTGGGTTTGGAGTGAAATCCAATAGCTAGAACTATTGAAAACACTAACCACTCCATGTAAGGAACGAACAGGTTGCGAACTTGAATTGTCCAATTTCTTACACCTCTTGATTTCGGATCGATTCCAAAACTTGGGCAACATCATAATAAGGTGGAAGGAGTCATTTGGTGGGTTTGGAGTGAAATCCAATCGCTAGAACTATTGAAAACACCAACCACTCCATGTAAGAAACGAACTGGGTGCGAACTTGAATTGTCCAATTTCTTACACCTATTGATTTAGGATCGATTCCAAAACTTGGGCAACATCATAATAAGGTGGGAGGAGTCATTTATTGTGTTTGGAGTGAAATCCAATAGCTAGAACTATTGAAAACACCAACCACTCCAAGTAAGGAACGAACAGGGTGCGAACTTGAATTGTCCAATTTGTTACACCTATTGATTTCGTATCGATTTCAAAACTTGGGCAACATCATAATGAGGTGGGAGGAGTCATTTGCTTAGTTTGGAGTGAAATCCAATAGCTAGAACTAAGCAAAACACCAACCACTCCAAGTATGGAACGAACTGTGTGCGAACTTGAATTGTCCAATTTCTTACACCTATTGATTTCGGATCGATTCCAAAACTTGGGGAACTTCATAATAAGGTGGGTGGAGTCATTTGGTGAGTTTTGAGTGAAATCCAATCTCTAGAACTAACCAAAACACCAACCACTTCATCTAAGGAACGAACTGGGTGCGAACTTGAATTGTCCAATTTCTTACACCTATTGATTTCGGATAGATTCCAAAACTTGGGCAACATCATAATAAGGTGGAAGGAGTCATTTGGGGGGTTTGGAGTGAAATTCAAACGCTAGAACTATTGAAAACACCAACCACTCCATGTAAGGAACGAACTGGGTGCGAACTTGAATTGTCCAATTTCTTACACCTATTGATTTCGGATCGATTCCAAAACTTGGGCAACATCATAATAAGGTGGGAGGAGTCATTTATTGTGTTTGGAGTGAAATCCAATAGCTAGAACTAAGCAAAACACCAACCGCTCCATGTAAGGAACGAACAGGGTGCGAACTTGAATTGTCCAATTTCTTACACCTATTGATTTCGGATCGATTCCAAAACTTGGGCAACATCATAATGAGGAGGGAGGAGTCATTTGCTTAGTTTGGAGTGAAATCCGATAGCTAGAACTAAGCAAAACACCAACCTCTCCATGTAAGGAACGAACTGGGTGCGAACTTGAATTGTCCAATTTCTTACACCTATTGATTTCAGATCGATTGCAAAACTTGGGCAACATCCTAATGAGGTGGGAGGAGTCATTTGCTTTGTTTGGAGTGAAATCCAATAGCTAGAACTAAGCAAAACACCAACCACTCCATGTAAGGAACGAACTGGGTGCGAACTTGAATTGTCCAATTTCTTACAGCTATTGATTTCGTATCGATTCCAAAACTTGGGCAACATCATAATGAGGTGGGAGGAGTCATTTGCTTTGTTTGGAGTGAAATCCGATAGCTAGAACTAAGCAAAACACCAACCACTCCACGTAAAGAACGAACTGGGTGCGAACTTGAATTGTCCAATTTCTTACACCTATTGATTTCGGATCGATTCCAAAACTTGGGCAACATCATAATAAGGTGGGAGGAGTCATTTGGTGAGTTTGGAGTGAAATATAATACCTAGAACTAAGCAAAACACCAACAACTCCATGTAAGGAACGAACTAGGTTCGAACTTGAATTGTCCAATTTCTTACACCTATTGATTTCGGATCGATTCCAAAACTTGGGCAACAACATAATAAGGTGGGAGGAGTCATTTATTGTGTTTGGAGTGAAATCCAATAGCTAGAACAAAGCAAAACACCAACCACTCCAAGTAAGGAACGAACAGGGTGCGAACTTGAATTGTCCAATTTCTTACACCTATTGATTTCGTATCGATTCCAAAACTTGGGCAACATCATAATGAGGTGGGAGGAGTCATTTGCTTAGTTTGGAGTGAAATCCAATTGCTAGAACTAAGCAAAACACCAACCACTCCAAGTAAGGAACGAACTGTGTGCGAACTTGAATTGTCCAATTTCTTACACCTATTGATTTCGGATCGATTCCAAAACTTGGGGAACATCATAATAAGGTGGGTGGAGTCATTTGGTGAGTTTTGAGTGAAATCCAATCTCTAGAACTAACCAAAACACCAACCACTTCATCTAAGGAACGAACTGGGTGCGAACTTGAATTGTCCAATTTCTTACACCTATTGATTTCGGATCTATTCCAAAACTTGGGCAACATCATAATAAAGTGGAAGGAGTCATTTGGTGGGTTTGGAGTGAAATCCAATCGCTAGAACTATTGAAAACACCAACCACTCCATGTAAGGAACGAACTGGGTGCGAACTTGAATTGTCCAATTTCTTACACCTATTGATTTCGGATCGATTCCAAAACTTGGGCAACATCATAATAAGGTGGGAGGAGTCATTTATTGTGTTTGGAGTGAAATCCAATAGCTAGAACTAAGCAAAACACCAACCACTCTATGTAAGGAACGAACTGGGTGCGAACTTGAATTGTCCAATTTCTTACACCTATTGATTTCGGATCGATTCCAAAACTTGGGGAACATCATAATAAGGTGGGTGGAGTCATTTGGTGAGTTTTGAGTGAAATCCAATCTCTAGAACTAACCAAAACACCAACCACTTCATCTAAGGAACGAACTGGGTGCGAACTTGAATTGTCCAATTTCTTACACCTATTGATTTCGGATCTATTCCAAAACTTGGGCAACATCATAATAAAGTGGAAGGAGTCATTTGGTGGGTTTGGAGTGAAATCCAATCGCTAGAACTATTGAAAACACCAACCACTCCATGTAAGGAACGAACTGGGTGCGAACTTGAATTGTCCAATTTCTTACACCTATTGATTTCGGATCGATTCCAAAACTTGGGCAACATCATAATAAGGTGGGAGGAGTCATTTATTGTGTTTGGAGTGAAATCCAATAGCTAGAACTAAGCAAAACACCAACCACTCTATGTAAGGAACGAACTGGGTGCGAACTTGAATTGTCCAATTTCTTACACCTATTGAATTCGGATCGATTCCAAAACTTGGGGAACATCATAATAAGGTGGGTGGAGTCATTTGGTGAGTTTTGAGTGAAATCCAATCTCTAGAACCAACCAAAACACCAACCACTTCATCTAAGGAACGAACTGGGTGCGAACTTGAATTGTCCAATTTCTTACACCTATTGATTTCGGATCGATTCCAAAACTTGGGCAACATCATAATAAGGTGGAAGGAGTCATTTGGTGGGTTTGGAGTGAAATCCAATCGCTAGAACTATTGATAACACCAACCACTCCATGTAAGGAACGAACTGGGTGCGAACTTGAATTTTCCAATTTCTTACACCTATTGATTTCGGATCGATTCCAAAACTTGGGCAACATCATAATCAGGTGGAAGGAGTCATTTGGTGGGTTTGGAGTGAAATCCAATCGCTAGAACTATTGAAAACACCAACCACTCCATGTAAGGAACGAACAGGGTGCAAACTTGAATTGTCCAATTTCTTACACCTATTGATTTCGGATCGATTCCAAAACTTGGGCAACATCCTAATGAGGTGGGAGGAGTCATTTGCTTTGTTTGGAGTGAAATCCAATAGCTAGAACTAAGCAAAACACCAACCACTCCATGTAAGGAACGAACTGGGTGCGAACTTGAATTGTCCAATTTCTTACAGCTATTGATTTCGGATCGATTCCAAAACTTGGGCAACATCATAATGAGGTGGGAGGAGTCATTTGCTTTGTTTGGAGTGAAATCCGATAGCTAGAACTAAGCAAAACACCAACCACTCCACGTAAGGAACGAACTGGGTGCGAACTTGAATTGTCCAATTTCTTACACCTATTGATTTCGGATCGATTCCAAAACTTGGGCAACATCATAATAAGGTGGGAGGAGTCATTTATTGTGTTTGGAGTGAAATCCAATAGCTAGAACTAAGAAAAACACCAACCGCTCCATGTAAGGAACGAACAGGGTGCGAACTTGAATTGTTCAATTTCTTACACCTATTGATTTCGGATCGATTCCAAAACTTGGGCAACATCATAATGAGGAGGGAGGAGTCATTTGCTTAGTTTGGAGTGAAATCCGATAGCTAGAACTAAGCAAAACACCAACCTCTCCATGTAAGGAACGAACTGGGTGCGAACTTGAATTGTCCAATTTCTTACACCTATTGATTTCGGATCGATTCCAAAACTTGGGCAACATCCTAATGAGGTGGGAGGAGTCATTTGCTTTGTTTGGAGTGAAATCCAATAGCTAGAACTAAGCAAAACACCAACCACTCCATGTAAGGAACGAACTGGGTGCGAACTTGAATTGTCCAATTTCTTACAGCTATTGATTTCGGATCGATTCCAAAACTTGGGCAACATCATAATGAGGTGGGAGGAGTCATTTGCTTTGTTTGGAGTGAAATCCGATTGCTAGAACTAAGCAAAACACCAACCACTCCACGTAAGGAACGAACTGGGTGCGAACTTGAATTGTCCAATTTCTTACACCTATTGATTTCGAATCGATTCCAAAACTTGGGCAACATCATAATATGGTGGGAGGAGTCATTTGGTGAGTTTGGAGTGAAATCTAATAACTAGAACTAAGCAAAACACCAACAACTCCATGTAAGGAAAGAACTGGGTTCGAACTTGAATTGTCCAATTTCTTACACCTATTGATTTCGGATCGATTCCAAAACTTGGGCAACAACATAATAAGGTGGGAGGAGTCATTTATTGTGTTTGGAGTGAAATCCAATAGCTAGAACAAAGCAAAACACCAACCACTCCAAGTAAGGAACGAACAGGGTGCGAACTTGAATTGTCCAATTTCTTACACCTATTGATTTCGTATCGATTCCAAAACTTGGGCAACATCATAATGAGGTGGGAGGAGTCATTTGCTTAGTTTGGAGTGAAATCCGATAGCTAGAACTAAGCAAAACACCAACCACTCCATGTAAGGAACGAACTGGGTGCAAACTTGAATTGTCCAATTTCTTACACCTATTGATTTCGGATCGATTCCAGAACTTGGGCAACATCATAATAAGGTGGGAGGAGTCATTTGCTTAGTTTGGAGTGAAATCCGATAGCTAGAACTAAGCAAAACACCAACCACTCCAAGTAAGGAACGAACTGTGTGCGAACTTGAATTGTCCAATTTCTTACACATATTGATTTCGGATCGACTCCAAAACTTGAGGAACATCATAATAAGGTGGGTGGAGTCATTTGGTGAGTTTTGAGTGAAATCCAATCTCTAGAACTAACCAAAACACCAACCACTTCATCTAAGGAACGAACTGGGTGCGAACTTGAATTGTCCAATTTCTTATACCTATTGATTTCGGATAGATTCCAAAACTTGGGTAACATCATAATAAGGTGGAAGGAGTCATTTGGTGGGTTTGGAGTGAAATCCAATCGCTAGAACTATTGAAAACACCAACCACTCCATGTAAGGAACGAACTGGGTGCGAACTTGAATTGTCCAATTTCTTACACCTATTGATTTCGGATCGATTCCAAAACTTGGGCAACAACATAATAAGGTGGGAGGAGTCATTTATTGTGTTTGGAGTGAAATCCAATAGCTAGAACAACGCAAAACACCAACCACTCCAAGTAAGGAACGAACAGGGTGCGAACTTGAAATGTCCAATTTCTTACACCTATTGATTTCGTATCGATTCCAAAACTTGGGCAACATCATAATGAGGTGGGAGGAGTCATTTGCTTAGTTTGGAGTGAAATCCAATAGCTAGAACTAAGCAAAACACCAACCACTCCAAGTAAGGAACGAACTGTGTGCGAACTTGAATTGTCCAATTTCTTACACCTATTGATTTCGGATCGATTCCAAAACTTGGGGAACATCATAATAAGGTGGGTGGAGTCATTTGGTGAGTTTTGAGTGAAATCCAATCTCTAGAACTAACCAAAACACCAACCACTTCATCTAAGGAACGAACAGGGTGCGAACTTGAATTGTCTAATTTCTTACACCTATTGATTTCGGATCGATTCCAAAACTTGGGCAACATCATAATGAGGTGGGAGGAGTCATTTGCTTTGTTTGGAGTGAAATCCGATAGCTAGAACTAAGCAAAACCCCAACCACTCCACGTAAAGAACGAACTGGGTGCGAACTTGAATTGTCCAATTTCTTACACCTATTGATTTCTGATCGATTCCAAAACTTGGGCAACATCATAATGAGGTGGGAGGAGTCATTTGCTTAGTTTGTAGTGAAATCCGATAGCTAGAACTAAGCAAAACACCAACCACTCCATGTAAGGAACGAACTGGGTGCAAACTTGAATTGTCCAATTTCTTACACCTATTGATTTCTGATCGATTCCAAAACTTGGGCAACATCATAATGAGGTGGAAGGAGTCATTTGGTGAGTTTGGAGTGAAATCCAATCGCTAGAACTATTGAAAACACCAACCACTCCATGTAAGGAACGAACAGGGTGCGAACTTGAATTGTCCAATTTCTTACTCCTATTGATTTCGGATCGATTCCAAAACTTGGGCAACATCATAATAAGGTGGGAGGAGTCATTTGGTGAGTTTGTAGTGAAATCCAATAGCTAGAACTAAGCAAAACACGAAACACTCCATGTAAGGAACGAACTGGGTGCGAACACGAATAGTCCAATTTCTTACACCTATTGATTTCGGATCGATTCCAAAACTTGGGCAACATCATAATAAGGTGGAAGGAGTCATTTGGTGAGTTTGGAGTGAAATCCAATCGCTAGAACTATTGAAAACACCAACCACTCCATGTAAGGAACGAACAGGGTGCGAACTTGAATTGTCCAATTTCTTATACCTATTGTTTTCGGATCGATTCCAAAACTTGGGCAACATCATAATAAGGTGGGAGGAGTCATTTGGTGAGTTTGGAGTGAAATCCAATAGCTAAAACTAAGCAAAACACCAACCACTCCGTGTAAGGAACGAACTGGGTGCGAACTTGAATTGTCCAATATTTTACACCTATTGATTTCAGATCGATTCCAAAACTTGGGCAACATCATAATAAGGTGGGAGGAGTCATTTATTGTGTTTGGAGTGAAATCCAGTAGCTAGAACGAAGCAAAACACCTACCACTCCATGTAAGGAACGAACTGGGTGCGAACTTGAATTGTCCAATTTCTTACACCTATTGATTTCGGATCGATTCCAAAACTTGGGCAACATCATAATAAGGTGGGAGGAGTCATTTGGTGAGTTTGTAGTGAAATCTAATAGCTAGAACTAAGCAAAACACCAACCACTCCATGTAAGGAACGAACTGGGTGCGAACATGAACAGTTCAATTTCTTACACCTATTGATTTCGGATCGATTCCAAAACTCGGGCAACATCATAATAAGGTGGGAGGAGTCATTTATTGTGTTTGGAGTGAAATCCAATAGCTAGAACTAAGCAAAACACCAACCACTCCGTGTAAGGAACGAACTGGGTGCGATCTTGAATTGTCCAATATTTTACACGTATTGATTTTGGATCGATTCCAAAACTTGGGCAACATCATAATAAGGTGGGAGGAGTCATTTATTGTGTTTGGAGTGAAATCCAGTATCTAGAACTAAGCAAAATACCTACCACTCCATGTAAGGAACGAACTTGGTGCGAACTTGAATTGTCCAATATTTTACACCTATTGATTTCGGATCGATTCCAAAACTTGGGCAACATCATAATAAGGTGGGAGGAGTCATTTATTGTGTTTGGAGTGAAATCCAATAGCTAGAACTAAGCAAAACACCTACCACTCCATGTAAGGAACGAATTGGGTGCGAACTTGAATTATCCAATATTTTACACCTATTGATTTCGGATCGATTCCAAAACTTGGGCAACATCATAATAAGGTGGGAGGAGTCATTTATTGTGTTTGGAGTGAAATCGAATAGCTAGAACTACGCAAAACACCTACCACTCCATGCAAGGAACGAACTGGGTGCGAACATGAACAGTTCAATTTCTTACACCTATTGATTTCGGATCGATTCCAAAACTTGGGCAACATCATAATAAGGTGGGAGGGGTCATTTGGTGAGTTTGGAGTGAAATCCAATAGCTAGAACTAAGCAAAACACCAACCACTCCATGTAAGGAACGAACTGGGTGCGAACTTGAATTGTCCAATATTTTACACCTATTGATTTCGGATCGATTCCAAAACTTGGGCAACATCATAATAAGGTGGGAGGAGTCATTTATTGTGTTTGGAGTGAAATCCAATAGCTAGAACTAAGCAAAACACCTACCACTCCATGCAAGGAACGAACTGGGTGCGAACATGAACAGTTCAATTTCTTACACCTATTGATTTCGGATCGATTCCAAAACTTGGGCAACATCATAATAAGGTGGGAGGGGTCATTTGGTGAGTTTGGAGTGAAATCCAATGGCTAGAACTAAGCAAAACACCAACCACTCCATGTAAGGAACGAACTGGGTGCGAACTTGAATTGTCCAATATTTTACACCTATTGATTTCGGATCGATTCCAAAACTTCGGTAACATCATAATAAGGTGGGAGGAGTCATTTATTGTGTTTGGAGTGAAATCCAATAGCTAGAACTAAGCAAAACACCAACCACTCCGTGTAAGGAACGAACTGGGTGCGAACTTGAATTGTCCAATATTTTACATCTATTGATTTTGGATCGATTCCAAAACTTGGGCAACATCATAATAAGGTGGGAGGAGTCATTTATTGTGTTTGGAGTGAAATCCAGTAGCTAGAACTAAGCAAAATACCTACCACTCCATGTAAGGAACGAACTGGGTGCGAACTTGAATTGTCCAATTTCTTACACCTATTGATTTCGGATCGATTCCAAAACTTGGGGAACATCATAATAAGGTGGGTGGAGTCATTTGGTGAGTTTTGAGTGAAATCCAATCTCTAGAACTAACCAAAACACCAACCACTTCATCTAAGGAACGAACTGGGTGCGAACTTGAATTGTCCAATTTCTTACACCTATTGATTTCGGATAGATTCCAAAACTTGGGCAACATCATAATAAGGTGGAAGGAGTCATTTGGTGGGTTTGGAGTGAAATCCAATCGCTAGAACTATTGAAAACACCAACCACTCCATGTAAGGAACGAACTGGGTGCGAACTTGAATTGTCCAATTTCTTACACCTATTGATTTCGTATCGATTCCAAAACTTGGGCAACATCATAATGAGGTGGGACGAGTCATTTGCTTAGTTTGGAGTGAAATCCAATAGCTAGAACTAAGCAAAACACCAACCACTCCAAGTAAGGAACGAACTGTGTGCGAACTTGAATTGTCCAATTTCTTACACATATTGATTTCGGATCGACTCCAAAACTTGAGGAACATCATAATAAGGTGGGTGGAGTCATTTGGTGAGTTTTGAGTGAAATCCAATCTCTAGAACTAACCAAAACACCAACCACTTCATCTAAGGAACGAACAGGGTGCGAACTTGAATTGTCTAATTTCTTACACCTATTGATTTCGGATCGATTCCAAAACTTGGGCAACATCATAATGAGGTGGGAGGAGTCATTTGCTTTGTTTGGAGTGAAATCCGATAGCTAGAACTAAGCAAAACCCCAACCACTCCACGTAAAGAACGAACTGGGTGCGAACTTGAATTGTCCAATTTCTTACACCTATTGATTTCTGATCGATTCCAAAACTTGGGCAACATCATAATGAGGTGGGAGGAGTCATTTGCTTAGTTTGTAGTGAAATCCGATAGCTAGAACTAAGCAAAACACCAACCACTCCATGTAAGGAACGAACTGGGTGCAAACTTGAATTGTCCAATTTCTTACACCTATTGATTTCTGATCGATTCCAAAACTTGGGCAACATCATAATGAGGTGGAAGGAGTCATTTGGTGAGTTTGGAGTGAAATCCAATCGCTAGAACTATTGAAAACACCAACCACTCCATGTAAGGAACGAACAGGGTGCGAACTTGAATTGTCCAATTTCTTACTCCTATTGATTTCGGATCGATTCCAAAACTTGGGCAACATCATAATAAGGTGGGAGGAGTCATTTGGTGAGTTTGTAGTGAAATCCAATAGCTAGAACTAAGCAAAACACGAAACACTCCATGTAAGGAACGAACTGGGTGCGAACACGAATAGTCCAATTTCTTACACCTATTGATTTCGGATCGATTCCAAAACTTGGGCAACATCATAATAAGGTGGAAGGAGTCATTTGGTGAGTTTGGAGTGAAATCCAATCGCTAGAACTATTGAAAACACCAACCACTCCATGTAAGGAACGAACAGGGTGCGAACTTGAATTGTCCAATTTCTTATACCTATTGTTTTCGGATCGATTCCAAAACTTGGGCAACATCATAATAAGGTGGGAGGAGTCATTTGGTGAGTTTGGAGTGAAATCCAATAGCTAAAACTAAGCAAAACACCAACCACTCCGTGTAAGGAACGAACTGGGTGCGAACTTGAATTGTCCAATATTTTACACCTATTGATTTCAGATCGATTCCAAAACTTGGGCAACATCATAATAAGGTGGGAGGAGTCATTTATTGTGTTTGGAGTGAAATCCAGTAGCTAGAACGAAGCAAAACACCTACCACTCCATGTAAGGAACGAACTGGGTGCGAACTTGAATTGTCCAATATTTTACACCTATTGATTTCGGATCGATTCCAAAACTTGGGCAACATCATAATAAGGTGGGAGGAGTCATTTATTGTGTTTGAAGTGAAATCCAATAGGTAGAACTAAGCAAAACACCTACCACTCCATGTAAGGAACGAACTGGGTGCGAACTTGAATTGTCCAATTTCTTACACAGATTGATTTCGGATCGATTCCAAAACTTGGGCAACATCGTAATAAGGTGGAAGGAGTCGTTTGGTGAGTTTGGAGTGAAATCCAATCGCTAGAACTATTGAAAACACCAACCACTCCATGTAAGGAACAAACAGGGTGCGAACTTCAATTGTCCAATTTCTTACACCTATTGATTTCGGATCGATTCCAAAACTTGGGCAACATCATAATAAGGTGGGAGGAGTCATTTGGTGAGTTTGTAGTGAAATCCAACAGCTAGAACTAAGCAAAACACCAACCACTCCATGTAAGGAACGAACTGGGTGCGAACATGAATTGTCCAATTTCTTACACCTATTGATTTCGGATCGATTCCAAAACTTGGGCAACATCATAATAAGGTGGAAGGAGTCATTTGGTGAGTTTGGAGTGAAATCCAATCGCTAGAACTATTGAAAACACCAACCACTCCATGTAAGGAACGAACAGGGTGCGAGCTTGAATTGTCCAATTTCTTACACCTATTGTTTTCGGATCGATTCCAAAACTTGGGCAACATCATAATGAGGTGGGAGGAGTCATTTGCGTAGTTTGGAGTGAAATCCAATAGCTAGAACTAAGCAAAACACCAACCACTCCATGTAAGGAACGAACTGGGTGCGAACTTGAATTGTCCAATTTCTTACACCTATTGATTTCGGATCGATTCCAAAACTTGGGCAACATCATAATAAGGTGGAAGGAGTCATTTGGTGAGTTTGGAGTGAAATCCAATCGCTAGAACTATTGAAAACACCAACCAGTCCATGTAAGGAACGAACAGGGTGCGAGCTTGAATTGTCCAATTTCTTACACCTATTGTTTTCGGATCGATTCCAAAACTTGGGCAACATCATAATGAGGTGGGAGGAGTCATTTGCTTAGTTTGGAGTGAAATCCAATTGCTAGAACTAAGCAAAACACCAACCACTCCATGTAAGGAACGAACTGGGTGCGAACTTGAATTGTCCAATTTCTTACACATATTGATTTCGGATCGATTCCAAAACTTGGGCAACATCATAATAAGGTGGGAGGAGTCATTTGGTGAGTTTGTAGTGAAATCTAATAGCTAGAACTAAGCAAAACACCAACCACTCCATGTAAGGAACGAACTGGGTGCGAACATGAACAGTTCAATTTCTTACACCTATTGATTTCGGATCGATTCCAAAACTTGGGCAACATCATAATAAGGTGGGAGGAGTCATTTATTGTGTTTGGAGTGAAATCCAATAGCTAGAACTAAGCAAAACACCAACCACTCCGTGTAAGGAACGAACTGGGTGCGAACTTGAATTGTCCAATATTTTACACGTATTGATTTTGGATCGATTCCAAAACTTGGGCAACATCATAATAAGGTGGGAGGAGTCATTTATTGTGTTTGGAGTGAAATCCAGTATCTAGAACTAAGCAAAATACCTACCACTCCATGTAAGGAACGAACTTGGTGCGAACTTGAATTGTCCAATATTTTACACCTATTGATTTCGGATCGATTCCAAAACTTGGGCAACATCATAATAAGGTGGGAGGAGTCATTTATTGTGTTTGGAGTGAAATCCAATAGCTAGAACTAAGCAAAACACCTACCACTCCATGTAAGGAACGAATTGGGTGCGAACTTGAATTATCCAATATTTTACACCTATTGATTTCGGATCGATTCCAAAACTTGGGCAACATCATAATAAGGTGGGAGGAGTCATTTATTGTGTTTGGAGTGAAATCGAATAGCTAGAACTACGCAAAACACCTACCACTCCATGCAAGGAACGAACTGGGTGCGAACATGAACAGTTCAATTTCTTACACCTATTGATTTCAGATCGATTCCAAAACTTGGGCAACATCATAATAAGGTGGGAGGGGTTATTTGGTGAGTTTGGAGTGAAATCCAATGGCTAGAACTAAGCAAAACACCAACCACTCCATGTAAGGAACGAACTGGGTGCGAACTTGAATTGTCCAATATTTTACACCTATTGATTTCGGATCGATTCCAAAACTTGGGCAACATCATAATAAGGTGGGAGGAGTCATTTATTGTGTTTGGAGTGAAATCCAATAGCTAGAACTAAGCAAAACACCTACCACTCCATGCAAGGAACGAACTGGGTGCGAACATGAACAGTTCAATTTCTTACACCTATTGATTTCGGATCGATTCCAAAACTTGGGCAACATCATAATAAGGTGGGAGGGGTCATTTGGTGAGTTTGGAGTGAAATCCAATGGCTAGAACTAAGCAAAACACCAACCACTCCATGTAAGGAACGAACTGGGTGCGAACTTGAATTGTCCAATATTTTACACCTATTGATTTCGGATCGATTCCAAAACTTGGGCAACATCATAATAAGGTGGGAGGAGTCATTTATTGTGTTTGGAGTGAAATCCAATAGCTAGAACTAAGCAAAACACCAACCACTCCGTGTAAGGAACGAACTGGGTGCGAACTTGAATTGTCCAATATTTTACATCTATTGATTTTGGATCGATTCCAAAACTTGGGCAACATCATAATAAGGTGGGAGGAGTCATTTATTGTGTTTGGAGTGAAATCCAGTAGCTAGAACTAAGCAAAATACCTACCACTCCATGTAAGGAACGAACTGGGTGCGAACTTGAATTGTCCAATATTTTACACCTATTGATTTCGGATCGATTCCAAAACTTGGGCAACATCATAATAAGGTGGGAGGAGTCATTTATTGTGTTTGGAGTGAAATCCAATAGCTAGAACTAAGCAAAACACCTACCACTCCATGTAAGGAACGAACTGGGTGCGAACTTGAATTATCCAATATTTTACACCTATTGATTTCGGATCGATTCCAAAACTTGGGCAACATCATAACAAGGTGGGAGGAGTCATTTATTGTGTTTGGAGTGAAATCGAATAGCTAGAACTAAGCAAAACACCTACCACTCCATGCAAGGAACGAACTGGGTGCGAACATGAACAGTTCAATTTCTTACACCTATTGATTTCGGATCGAATCCAAAACTTGGGCAACATCATAATAAGGTGGGAGGGGTCATTTGGTGAGTTTGGAGTGAAATCCAATGGCTAGAACTAAGCAAAACACCAACCACTCCATGTAAGGAACGAACTGGGTGCGAACTTGAATTGTCCAATATTTTACACCTATTGATTTCGGATCGATTCCAAAACTTGGGCAACATCATAATAAGGTGGGAGGAGTCATTTATTGTGTTTGGAGTGAAATCCAATAGCTAGAACTAAGCAAAACACCTACCACTCCATGTAAGGAACGAACTGGGTGCGAACTTGAATTATCCAATATTTTACACCTATTGATTTCGGATCGATTCCAAAACTTGGGCAACATCATAATAAGGTGGGAGGAGTCATTTATTGTGTTTGGAGTGAAATCGAAAAGCTAGAACTAAGCAAAACACCTACCACTCCATGCAAGGAACGAACTGGGTGCGAACATGAACAGTTCAATTTCTTACACCTATTGATTTCGGATCGATTCCAAAACTTGGGCAACATCATAATAAGGTGGGAGGAGTCATTTGGTGAGTTTGGAGTGAAATCCAATGGCTAGAACTAAGCAAAACACCAACCACTCCATGTAAGGAACGAACTGGGTGCGAACTTGAATTGTCCAATATTTTACACCTATTGATTTCGGATCGATTCCAAAACTTGGGCAGCATCATAATAAGGTGGAAGGAGTCATTTGGTGAGTTTGGAGTGAAATCCAATCACTAGAACTATTGAAAACACCAACCACTCCATGTAAGGAACGAACAGGGTGCGAACTTTAATTGTCCAATTTCTTATACCTATTGTTTTCGGATCGATTCCCAAACTTGGGCAACATCATAATAAGGTGGGAGGAGTCATTTATTGTGTTTGGAGTGAAATCGAATAGCTAGAACTAAGCAAAACACCTACCACTCCATGCAAGGAACGAACTGGGTGCGAACATGAACAGTTCAATTTCTTACACCTATTGATTTCGGATCGATTCCAAAACTTGGGCAACATCATAATAAGGTGGGAGGAGTCATTTGGTGAGTTTGGAGTGAAATCCAATGGCTAGAACTAAGCAAAACACCAACCACTCCATGTAAGGAACGAACTGGGTGCGAACTTGAATTGTCCAATATTTTACACCTATTGATTTCGGATCGATTCCAAAACTTGGGCAGCATCATAATAAGGTGGAAGGAGTCATTTGGTGAGTTTGGAGTGAAATCCAATCACTAGAACTATTGAAAACACCAACCACTCCATGTAAGGAACGAACAGGGTGCGAACTTTAATTGTCCAATTTCTTATACCTATTGTTTTCGGATCGATTCCCAAAATTGGGCAACATCATAATAAGGTGGGAGGAGTCATTTATTGTGTTTGGAGTGAAATCGAATAGCTAGAACTAAGCAAAACACCTACCACTCCAAGTAAGGAACGAACAGGGTGCGAACTTTAATTGTCCAATTTCTTATACCTATTGTTTTCGGATCGATTCCCAAACTTGGGCAACATCATAATGAGGTGGGAGGAGTCATTTGCTTAGTTTGGAGTGAAATCCAATAGCTAGAACTAAGCAAAACACCAACCACTCCATGTAAGGAACGAACTGGGTGCGAACTTGAATTGTCCAATTTCTTACACCTATTGATTTCGGATCGATTCCAAAACTTGGGCAACATCGTAATAAGGTGGAAGGAGTCATTTGGTGAGTTTGGAGTGAAATCCAATCGCTAGAACTATTGAAAACACCAACCACTCCATGTAAGGAACGAACAGGGTGCGAACTTGAATTGTCCAATTTCTTACACCTATTGTTTTCGGATCCATTCCAAAACTTGGGCAACATCATAATGAGGTGGGAGGAGTCATTTTCTTAGTTTGGAGTGAAATCCAATAGCTAGAACTAAGCAAAACACCAACCACTCCATGTAAGGAACGAACTGGGTGCGAATATGAATAGTTCAATTTCTTACACCTATTGATTTCCGATCGATTCCAAAACTTGGGCATCATCATAATAAGGTGGGAGGAGTCATTTATTGTGTTTGGAGTGAAATCCAATAGCTAGAACTAAGCAAAACACCAACGACTCCGTGGATGGAACGAACTGGGTGCGAACGTGAATTGTCCAATATTTTACACCTATTGATTTCGGATCGATTCCAAAACTTGGGCAACATCATAATAAGGTGGGAGGAGTCATTTATTGTGTTTGGAGTGAAATCGAATAGCTAGAACTAAGCAAAACAACTACCACTCCAAGTAAGGAACGAACTGGGTGCGAACTTGAATTGTCCAATTTCTTACACCTATTGAGTTCGGATCGATTCCAAAACTTGGGCAACATCGCAATAAGGTGGAAGGAGTCGTTTGGTGAGTTTGGAGTGAAATCCAATAGCTAGAACGAAGCAAAACACCAACCACTCCATGTAAGGAACAAACTGGGTGCGAACTTGAATTGTCCAATTTTTTACACCTATTGATTTCGGATCGATTACAAAACTTGGGCAACATCATAATGAGGTGGGAGGATTCATTTGCTTAGTTTGGAGTGAAATCCAATAGCTAGGACTAAGAAAAACACCAACCACTCCATGTAAGGAACGAACTGGGTGCGAACTTGAATTGTCCAATTTCTTACACCTATTGATTTCGGATCGATTCCAAAACTTGGGCAACATCGTAATAAGGTGGAAGGAGTCATTTGGTGAGTTTGGAGTGAAATCCATTCGCTAGAACTATTGAAAACACCAACCACTCCATGTAAGGAACGAACAGGGTGCGAACTTGAATTGTCCAATTTCTTACACCTATTGTTTTCGGATCCATTCCAAAACTTGGGCAACATCATAATGAGGTGGGAGGAGTCATTTTCTTAGTTTGGAGTGAAATCCAATAGCTAGAACTAAGCAAAACACCAACCACTCCATGTAAGGAACGAACTGGGTCCGAACTTGAATTGTCCAATATTTTACACCTATTGATTTCGGATCGAATCCAAAACTTGGGCAACATCATAATAAGGTGGGAGGAGTCATTTATTGTGTTTGGAGTGAAATCCAATGGCTAGAACTAAGCAAAACACCTACCACTCCATGTAAGGAACGAACTGGGTGCGAACTTGAATTGTCCAAGTTCTTACACCTATTGATTTCGGATCGATTCCAAAACTTGGGCAACATCATAATAAGGTGGAAGTTTTCATTTGGTGAGTTTGGAGTGAAATCCAATCGCTAGAACTATTGAAAACTTCAACCACTCCATGTAAGGAACGAACAGGGTGCGAACTTGAATTGTCCAATTTCTTACACCTATTGATTTCGGATCGATTCCAAAACTTGGGCAACATCATAATAAGGTGGAAGTTTTCATTTGGTGAGTTTGGAGTGAAATCCAATCGCTAGAACTACTGAAAACACCAACCACTCCATGTAAGGAACGAACAGGGTGTGAACTTGAATTGTCCAATTTCTTACACCCATTGATTTCGGATCGATTCCAAAACTTGGGCAACATCATAATAAGGTGGAAGGAGTCATTTGGTGAGTTTGGAGTAAAATCCAATCGCTAGAACTATTGAAAACACCAACCACTCCATGTAAGGAACGAACAGGGTGTGAACTTGAATTGTCCAATTTCTTACACCTATTGATTTCGGATCCATTCCAAAACTTGGGCAACATCATAATAAGGTGGGAGGAGTCATTTGGTGAGTTTGGAGTGAAATCCAATAACTAGAACTAAGCAAAACACCAACCACTCCATGTATGGAACGAACAGGGTGCGAACTTGAATTGTCCAATTTCTTACACCCATTGATTTCGGATCGATTCCAAAACTTGGGCAACATCAGAATAAGGTGGAAGGAGTCATTTCGGGAGTTTGGAGTGAAATCCAATCGCTAGAACTGTTGAAAACACCAACCACTCCATGTAAGGAACGAAATGTGTGTGAACTTGAATTGTCCAATTTCTTATACCTATTGATTTCGGATCGATTCCAAAACTTGGGCAACATCATAATAAGGTGGAAGGAGTCATTTGGGGAGTTTGGAGTGAAATCCAATCTCTAGAACTGTTGAAAACACCAACCACTCCATGTAAGGAACGAAATGGGTCTGAACTTGAATTGTCCAATTTCTTATACCTATTGATTTCGGATCGATTCCAAAACTTGGGCAACATCATAATAAGGTGGAAGGAGTCATTTGGTGAGTTTGGAGTGAAATCCAACAGCTAGAACTATTGAAAACACCAACCACTCCATGTAAGGAACGAACAGGGTTCGAACTTGAATTGTCCAATTTCTTTTACCTATAGATTTCGGATAGATTCCAAAACTTGGGCAACATCATAATAAGGTGGAAGTTTTCATTTGGTGAGTTTGGAGTGAAATCCAATCGCTAGAACTATTGAAAACACCAACCACTCCAAGTAAGGAACGAACAGGGTGCGAACTTGAATTGTCCAATTTCTTACTCCTATTGATTTTGGATCGATTCCAAAACTTGGGCAACATCATAATAAGGTGGGAGGAGTCATTTGGTGAGTTTGGAGTGAAATCCAATAACTAGAACTAAGCAAAACACCAACCACTCCATGTAAGGAACGAACTGGGTGCGAACTTGAATTGTCAAATTTCTTGCACCAATTGATTTCGGATCGATTCCAAAACTTGGGCAACATCATAATAAGGTGGAAGTTTTCATGTGGTGAGTTTGGAGTGAAATCCAATCGCTAGAACTATTGAAACCACCAACCACTCCAAGTACGGAACGAACAGGGTGCGAACTTGAATTGTCCAATTTCTTACACCTATTTATTTCGGATCGAATCCAAAACGTGGGCAACATCATAACAAGGTGGAAGGAGTCATTTGGTGAGTTTGGAGTGAAATCCAGTCGCTAGAACTATTGAAAACACCAACCACTCCATGTAAGGAACGAACAGGGTGCGAACTTGAATTGTCCAATTTCTTACTCCTATTGATTTTGGATCGATTCCAAAACTTGGGCAACATCATAATAAGGTGGGAGGAGTCATTTGGTGAGTTTGGAGTGAAATCCAATAACTAGAACTAAGCAAAACACCAACCACTCCATGTAAGGAACGAACTGGGTGCGAACTTGAATTGTCCAATTTGTTACACCTATTGATTTCGGATCGATTCCAAAACTTGGGCAACATCATAATATGGTGGGAGGAGTCATTTGGGGAGTTTGGAGTGAAATCCAATAGCTAGAACTATTGAAAACACCAACCACTCCATGTAAGGAACGAACAGGGTGCGAACTTGAATTGTCCAATTTCTTACACCTATTTATTTCGGATCGAATCCAAAACGTGGGCAACATCATAACAAGGTGGAAGGAGTCATTTGGTGAGTTTGGAGTGAAATCCAGTCGCTAGAACTATTGAAAACACCAACCACTCCATGTAAGGAACGAACAGGGTGCGAACTTGAATTGTCCAATTTCTTACACCTATTGATTTCGGATCGATTCCAAAACTTGGGCAACATCATAATAAGGTGGGACGAGTCATTTGGTTAGTTTGGAGTGAAATTCAATAGCTAGAACTAAGCAAAACACCAACCACTCCATGTAAGGAACGAACTGGGTGCGAACTTGAATTATCCAATTTCTTACACCTATTGATTTCGGATCGATTCCAAAACTTGGGCAACATCATAATAAGGTTTGAGGAGTCATTTGGGGAGTTTGGAGTGAAATCCAATCGCTAGAACTATTGAAAACACCAACCACTCCATGTAAGGAACGAACAGGGTGCGAACTTGAATTGTCCAATTTCTTACACCTATGGAGTTCGGATCGATCCCAAAACTTGGGCAACATCGTAATAAGGTGGGAGGAGTCATTTGGTGAGTTTGGAGTGAAATCCAATAGTTAGAACTAAGCAAAACACCAACCACTCCATGTAAGGAACGAACTGGGTGCGAACTTGAATTGTCCAATTTCTTACACCTATTGATTTCGGATCGAATCCAAAACTTGGGCAACATCATAATAAGGTGGGAGGAGTCATTTGGTGAGTTTGGAGTGAAATCCAATAACTAGAACTAAGCAAAACACCAACCACTCCATGTAAGAAACGAACTGGGTGCGAACTTGAATTGTCCAATTTCTTACACCTATGGACTTCGGATCGATTCCAAAACTTGGGCAACATCATAATAAGGTGGGAGGAGTCATTTGGGGAGTTTGAAGTGAAATCCAATAGCTAGAACTATTGAAAACACCAACCACTCCATGTAAGGAACGAACAGGGTGCGAACTTGAATTGTCCAATTTCTTACACCCATTGATTTCGGATCGATTCCAAAACTTGGGCAACATCATAATAAGGTGGAAGGAGTCATTTGGGGACTTTGGAGTGAAATCCAATCGCTAGAACTATTGAAAACACCAACCACACCATGTAAGGAACGAACTGGGTGTGAACTTGAATTGTCCAATTTCTTAAACCTATTGATTTCGGATCGATTCCAAAACTTGGGCAACATCATAATAAGGTGGAAGGATTCATTTGGTGAGTTTGGAGTTAAATCCAATAGCTAGAACTATTGAAAACACCAACCACTCCATGTAAGGAACGAACTGGGTGAAAACACGAATAGTCCAATTTCTTACACCTATTGATTTCGGATCGATTCCAAAACTTGGGCAACATCATAATAAGGTGGAAGGAGTCATTTGCTGGGTTTGGAGTGAAATCCAATCGCTAGAACTACTGAAAACACCAACCACTCCATGTAAGGAACGAACAGGGTGCGAACTTGAATTGTCCAATTTCTTATACCTATTGTTTTCGGATCGATTCCAAAACTTGGGCAACATCATAATAAGGTGGGAGGAGTCATTTGGTGAGTTTGGAGTGAAATCCAGTAGCTAGAACTAAGCAAAACACCAACCACTCCGTGTAAGGAACGAACTGGGTGCGAACTTGAATTGTCCAATATTTTACACCTATTGATTTCGGATTGATTCCAAAACTTGGGCAACATCAGAATAAGGTGGGAGGAGTCGTTTATTGTGTTTGGAGTGAAATCCAATAGCTAGAACTAAGCAAAACACCTACCACTCCATGTAAGGAACGAACTGGGTGTGAACTTGAATTGTCCAATATTTTACACCTATTGATTTTGGATCGATTCCAAAACTTGGGCAACATCATATTAAGGTGGGAGGAGTCATTTATTGTGTTTGGAGTGAAATCCAATAGGTAGAACTAAGCAAAACACCTACCACTCCATGTAAGGAACGAACTGGGTGCGAACTAAAATTGTCCAATTTCTTACACCTATTGATTTCGGATCGATTCCAAAACTTGGGCAACATCATAATAAGGTGGAAGGAGTCATTCGGTGAGTTTGGAGCGAAATCCAATAGCTAGAAATATTGAAAACACCAACCACTCCATGTAAGGAACGAACTGGGTGCGAACTTGAATTGTCCAATTTCTTACACCTATTGATTTCGGATCATTCCAAAACTTGGGCAACATCATAATAAGGTGGAAGTTTTCATTTGGTGAGTTTGGAGTGAAATCCAATCGCTAGAACTGTTGAAAACACCAACCTCTCCAAGTAAGGAACGAACAGGGTGCGAACTTGAATTGTCCAATTTCTCACACCTATTGATTTCGGATCGATTCCAAAACTGGGGCAACATCATAATAAGGTGGAAGGAGTCATTTGGTGAGTTTGGAGTGAAATCCAATCGCTAGAACTATTGAAAACACCAACCACTCCATGTAAGGAACGAACAGGGTGCGAACTTGAATTGTCCAATTTCTTACTCCTATTGATTTCGGATCGATTCCAAAACTTGGGCAACATCATAATAAGGTGGGAGGAGTCATTTGGTGAGTTTGTAGTGAAATCCATTAGCTAGAACTAAGCAAAACACCAACCACTCCATGTAAGGAACGAACTGGGTGAAAACACGAATAGTCCAATTTCTTACACCTATTGATTTCGGATCGATTCCAAAACTTGGGCAACATCATAATAAGGTGGAAGGAGTCATTTGGTGGGTTTGGAGTGAAATCCAATCGCTAGAACTACTGAAAACACCAACCACTCCATGTAAGGAACGAACAGGGTGCGAACTTGAATTGTCCAATTTCTTATACCTATTGTTTTCGGATCGATTCCAAAACTTGGGCAACATCATAATAAGGTGGGAGGAGTCATTTGGTGAGTTTGGAGTGAAATCCAATAGCTAGAACTAAACAAAACACCAACCACTCCGTGTAAGGAACGAACTGGGTGCGAACTTGAATTGTCCAATATTTTACTCCTATTGATTTCGGATTGATTCCAAAACTTGGGCAACATCATAATAAGGTGGGAGGAGTCATTTATTGTGTTTGGAGTGAAATCCAATAGCTAGAACTAAGCAAAACACCAACCACTCCATGTAAGGAACGAACAGGGTGCGAACTTGAATTGTCCAATTTCTTACACCTATTGATTTCGGATCTATTCCAAAACTTGGGCAACATCATAACAAGGTGGAAGGAGTCATTTGGTGAGTTTGGAGTAAAATCCCATCGCTAGAACTAATGAAAACACCAACCCCTCCATGTAAGGAACGAACAGGGTGGGAACTTGAATTGTCCAATTTCTTACACCTATTGATTTCGGATCGATTCCAAAACATGGGCAACATCATAATAAGGTTGGAGGAGTCATTTGGGGAGTTTGGAGTGAAATCCAATTGCTAGAACTAAACAAAACACCAACCACTACATGTAAGGAACGAACAGGGTGCGAACTTGAATTGTCCAATTTCTTACACCTATTGATTTCGGATCGATTCCAAAACTTGGGCAACATCATTATAAGGTGGGAGGAGTCATTTGGTGAGTTTGGAGTGAAATCCAATAACTAGAACTAAGCAAAACACCAACCACTCCACGTAAGGAACGAACTGGGTGCGAACTTGAATTGTCCAATTTATTACACCTATTGATTTCGGATCGATTCCAAAACTTGGGCAACATCATAATAAGGTGGGAGGAGTCATTTGGTGAGTTTGGAGTAAAATCCAATAACTAGAACAAAGCAAAACACCAACCAGTCCACGTAAGGAACGAACTGGGTGCGAACTTGAATTGTCCAATTTCTTACACCTATTGATTTCGGATCATTCCAAAACTTGGGCAACATCATAATAAGGTGGAAGTTTTCATTTGGTGAGTTCGGAGTGAAATCCAATCGCTAGAACTATTGAAAACACCAACCACTCCAAGTAAGGAACGAACAGGGTGCGAACTTGAATTGTCCAATTTCTCACACCTATTGAATTCGGATCGATTCCAAAACTTGGGCAACATCATAATAAGGTGGAACGAGTCATTTGGTGAGTTTGGATTGAAATCCAATGGCTAGAACTATTGAAAACACCAACCACTCCATGTAAGGAACGAACTTTGTGCGAACTTGAATTGTCCAATTTCTTACCCCTATTGATTTCGGACAGATTCCAAAACATGGGCAACATCATAATAAGGTGAAAGGAGTCATTTGGTGAGTTTGGAGTGAAATCCAATCGCTAGAACTATTGAAAACACCAACCACTCCATGTAAGGAACGAACAGGGTGCGAACATGAATTGTCCAATTTCTTACCCCTATTGATTTCGGATCGATTCCAAAACTTGGGCAACATCATAATGAGGTGGGAGGAGTCATTTGGTTAGTTTGGAGTGAAATCCAATAGCTAGAACTAAGCAAAACACCAACCACTACATGTAAGGAACGAACTGGGTGCGAACTTGAATTGTCCAATTTCTTACACCTATTGATTTCGGATCGATTCCAAAACTTGGGCAACATCATAATAAGGTGGGAGGAGTCATTTGGTGAGTTTGGAGTGAAATCCAACAACTAGAACTAAGCAAAACACCAACCACTCAATGCAGGGAACGAACTGGGTGTGAACTTGAATTGTCCAAATTCTTACACCTATTGATTTTGGATCGATTCCAAAACTTGGGCAACATCAAAATAAGGTGGGAGGAGTCATTTGGTGAGTTTGGAGTGAAATCCAATACCTAGAACTAAGCAAAACACCAACCAGTACATGTAAGGAACGAACTGGGTGCGAACTTGAATTGTCCAATTTCTTACACCTACTGATTTCGGATCGGTTCCAAAACTTGGGCAACAACATAATAAGGTGAAAGGAGTCATTTGGTGAGTTTGGAGTCAAATCCAATCGCTAGAACTATTGAATACACCAACCACTCCATGTAAGGAACAAACGGGTTGCGAACTTGAATTGTCCAATTTCATACACCTACTGATTTCGGATCGATTCCAAAACTTGGGCAACAACATAATATGGAGGGTGGAGTCATTTGGTGAGTTTTGAGTGAAATGCAATCGCTAGAACTAAGCAAAACGCCAACCACTTCATCTAAGGAATGAACTGGGTGCGAACTTGAATTGTCCAATTTCTTACACCTGTTGATTTCGGATCGATTCCAAAACTTGGGCAACATCATAATAAGGTGGAAGGAGTCATTTGGTGAGTTTGGAGTGAAATCCAATCGCTAGAACTATTGAAAAAACCAACCACTCCACGTAAGGAATGAACAGGGTGCGAACTTGAATTGTCCAATTTGTTACACCTATTGATTTCGGATCGATTCCAAAACTTGGGCAACATCAAAATAAGGTGGAAGGAATGATTTGGTGAGTTTGGAGTGAAATCCAATACCTAGAACTAAGCAAAACACCAACCACTCCATGTAAGGAACGAACTGGGTGCGAACTTGAATTGTCTAATTTCTTACACCTATTGATTTCGGATCGATTCCAAAACTTGGGCAACATCATAATAAGGTGGGAGGAGTGATTTGGTGAGTTTGGAGTGAAATCCAATAGCTAGAACTAAGCAAAACACCAACCACTCCATGTAAGGAACGAACTGGGTGCGAACTTGAATTGTCCAATTTCTTACACCTATTGATTTTGGATCGATTCCAAAACTTGGGCAACATCAAAATAAGGTGGGAGGAGTCATTTGGTGAGTTTGGAGTGAAATCCAATACCTAGAACTAAGCAAAACACCAACCAGTACATGTAAGGAACGAACTGGGTGCGAACTTGAATTGTCCAATTTCTTACACCTATTGATTTCAGATCTATTCCAAAACTTGGGCAACATCATAATAAGGTGGAAAGAGTCATTTGGTGAGTTTGGAGTGAAATCCAATCGTTAGAACTGTTGAAAACACCAACCACTCCATGTAGGGAACGAACAGGGTGCGAACTTGAATTGTCCAATTTCTTACACCTATTAATTTCGGATCGATTCAAAGACTTGGGCAACATCATAATGAGGTGGGAGTAGTCGTTTGGTTAGTTTGGAGTGAAATCCAACAGCTAGAACTAAGGAAAACACCAACCACTCCATGTAAGGAACGAACTGGGTGCGAACTTGAATTGTCCAATTTCTTACACCTATTGATTTCGGATCGATTCCAAAACCTGGGCAACATCATAATAAGGTGGAAGGAGTCATTTGGTGAGTTTGGAGTGAAATCCAATCGCTAGAACTATTGAAAACACCAACCACTCCATGTAAGAAACAAACAGGGTGCGAACTTCAATTGTCCAATTTCTTACACCTATTGATTTCGGATCGATTCCAAAACTTGGGCAACATCATAATGAGGTGGGAGGAGTCGTTTGGTTAGTTTGGAGTGAAATCCAATCGCTAGAACTATTGAAAACACCAACCACTCCATGTAAGGAACGAACAGGGTGCGAACATGAATTGTCCAATTTCTTACCCCTATTGATTTCGGATCGATTCCAAAACTTGGGCAACATCATAATGAGGTGGGAGGAGTCATTTGGTTAGTTTGGAGTGAAATCCAATAGCTAGAACTAAGCAAAACACCAACCACTACATGTAAGGAACGAACTGGGTGCGAACTTGAATTGTCCAATTTCTTACACCTATTGATTTCGGATCGATTCCAAAACTTGGGCAACATCATAATGAGGTGGGAGGAGTCGTTTGGTTAGTTTGGAGTGAAATCCAATAGCTAGAACTAAGCAAAACACCAACCACTCAATGTAAGGAACGAACTGGGTGCGAACTTGAATTGTCCAATTTCTTACACCTATTGATTTCGGAACGATTCCAAAACTTGGGCAACATCATAATGACGTGGGAGGAGTCATTTGGTTAGTTTGGAGTGAAATCCAACAGCTAGAACTAAGCAAAACGCCAACCACTCCATGTACGGAACGAACAGGGTGCGAACTTGAAGTGTCCAATTTCTTACACCTATTAATTTCGGATCGATTCAAAAACTTGGGCAACATCATAATAAGGTGGAAGGAGTCATTTGGTGAGTTTAGAGTAAAATCCAATCGCGAGAACTATTGAAAACACCATCCACTACGTGTACGGAATGAACAAGGTGCGAACTTGAATTGTCCAATTTCTTAGACCTATTGATTTCGGATCGATTCCAAAACTTGGGCAACATCATAATAAGGTGGGAGGAGTCATTTGGTGAGTTTGGAATGAAATCCAATAGCCAGAACTAAGCAAAATACCAACGACTACATGTAAGGAACGAACTGGGTGCGAACTTGAATTGTCCAATTTCTTACACCTATTGATTTTGGATCGATTCCAAAACTTGGGCAACATCAAAATAAGGTGGGAGGAGTCATTTGGTGAGTTTGGAGTGAAATCCAATACCTAGAACTAAGCAAAACACCAACCAGTACATGTAAGGAACGAACTGGGTGCGAACTTGAATTGTCCAATTTCTTACACCTGTTGATTTCGGATCGATTCCAAAACTTGAGCAACATCATAATAAGGTGGAAGGAGTCATTTGGTGAGTTTGGAGTGAAATCCAATCGCTAGAACTATTGAAAAAACCAACCACTCCACGTAAGGAATGAACAGGGTGCGAACTTGAATTGTCCAATTTGTTACACCTATTGATTTCGGATCGATTCCAAAACTTGGGCAACATCATAATATGGTGGAAGGAATGATTTGGTGAGTTTGGAGTGAAATCCAATAGCTAGAACTAAGCAAAACACCAACCACTCCATGTAAGGGACGAACTGGGTGCGAACTTGAATTGTCCAATTTCTTACACCTATGGATTTCGGATCGATTCCAAAACTTGGGCAACATCATAATAAGGTGGGAGGAGTCATTTGGTGAGTTTGGAGTGAAATCCAATAGCTATAACTAAGCGAAACTCCAACCACCACATGTAAGGAACGAACTGGATGCGAACTTGAATTGTCCAATTTCTTACACCTATTGATTTTGGATCGATTCCAAAACTTGGGCAACATCATAATAAGGTGGGGGGAGTAATTTGGTGAGTTTGGAGTGAAATCCAATAGCTAGAACTAGGCAAAACACCAACCACTCCATGTAAGGAACGAACTGGGTGCGAACTTGAATTGTCCAATTACTTACACCTATTGATTTCGGATCGATTCCAAAACATGGGCAACATCATAATAAGGTGGAAGGAGTCATTTGGTGAGTTTGGAGTGAAATCCAATCGCTAGAACTATTGAAAAAACCAACCACTCCACGTAAGGAATGAACAGGGTGCGAACTTGAATTGTCCAATTTCTTACACCTATTGATTTCGGATCTATTCCAAAACTTGGGCAACATCATAACAAGGTGGAAGGAGTCATTTGGTGAGTTTGGAGTAAAATCCCATCGCTAGAACTATTGAAAACACCAACCCCTCCATGTAAGGAACGAACAGGGTGGGAACTTGAATTGTCCAATTTCTTACACCTATTGATTTCGGATCGATTCCAAAACTTGGGCAACATCATAATAAGGTTGGAGGAGTCATTTGGGGAGTTTGGAGTGAAATCCAATTGCTAGAACTAAACAAAACACCAACCACTACATGTAAGGAACGAACAGGGTGCGAACTTAAATTGTCCAATTTCTTACACCTATTGATTTCGGATCTATTCCAAAACTTGGGCGACATCACAAAAAGGTGGGTGGAGTCATTTGGTGGGTTTGGAGTGAAATCCAATCGCTAGAACTATTGAAAACACCAACCACTCCATGTAAGGAACGAACAGGGTGCGAACTTGAATTGTCCAATTTCTTACACCTATTGATTTCGGATCTATTCCAAAACTTGGGCAACATTATAATAAGGTGGAAGGAGTCATTTGGCGAGTTTGGAGTGAAATCCAATCGCTAGAACTATTGAAAAAACCAACCACTCCACGTAAGGAATGAACAGGGTGCGAACTTGAATTGTCCAATTTCTTACACCTATTGATTTCGGATCTATTCCAAAACTTGGGCAACATCATAACAAGGTGGAAGGAGTCATTTGGTGAGTTTGGAGTAAAATCCCACCGCTAGAACTATTGAAAACACCAACCCCTCCATGTAAGGAACGAACAGGGTGGGAACTTGAATTGTCCAATTTCTTACACCTATTGATTTCGGATCGATTCTAAAACTTTGGCAACATCATAATGAGGTGGGAGGAGTCATTTGGTTAGTTTAGAGTGAAATCCAATAGCTAGAACTAAGCAAAACACCAACCACTCCATGTCAGGAACGAACTGGGTGCGAACTTGAATTGTCCAATTTCTTACGCCTATTGATTTCGGATCGATTCCAAAACTTGGGCAACATCATAATAAGGTGGAAGGAGTCATTTGGTGAGTTTGGAGTGAAATCCAATCGCTAGAACTATTGAAAAAACCAACCACTCCACGTAAGGAATGAACAGGTTGCGAACTTGAATTGTCCAATTTGTTACACCTGTTGATTTCGGATCGATTCCAAAACTTGGGCAACATCATAATAAGGTGGGAGGAGTCATTTGGTGAGTTTGGAGTGAAATACAATCGCTAGAACTATTGAAAAAACCAACCACTCCACGTAAGGAATGAACAGGGTGCGAACTTGAATTGTCCAATTTCTTACACCTATTGATTTCGGATCTATTCCAAAACTTGGGCAACATCATAATAAGGTGGAAGGAGTCATTTGGTGAGTTTGGAGTAAAATCCCTTCGCTAGAACTATTGAAAACACCAACCACTACATGTAAGGAATGAACAGGGTGCGAACTTGAATTGTCCAATTTCTTACACCTATTGATTTCGGATCGATTCCAAAACTTGGGCAACATCATAATAAGGTGGGAGGAGTCATTCGGTGAGTTTGGAGTGAAATTCAATAGCTAGAACTAAGCAAAACACCAACCACTCCATGTAAGGAACGAACTGGGTGCGAACTTGAATTGTCCAATTTTTTACACCTATTGATTTCGGATCGATTCCAAAACTTGGGCAACATCATAATAAGGTGGGAGGAGTCATTTGGTGAGTTTGGAGTGAAATCCAATAGCTAGAACTAAGCAAAACACCAACCACTCCATGTAAGGAACGAAATGGGTGCGAACTTGAATTGTCCAATTTCTTACACCTATTGATTTCGGATCTATTCCAAAACTTGGGCAACATTATAATAAGGTGGAAGGAGTCATTTGGCGAGTTTGGAGTGAAATCCAATCGCTAGAACTACTGAAAAAACCAACCACTCCACGTAAGGAATGAACAGGGTGCGAACTTGAATTGTCCAATTTCTTACACCTATTGATTTCGGATCTATTCCAAAACTTGGGCAACATCATAACAAGGTGGAAGGAGTCATTTGGTGAGTTTGGAGTAAAATCCCATCGCTAGAACTATTGAAAACACCAACCCCTCCATGTAAGGAACGAACAGGGTGGGAACTTGAATTGTCCAATTTCTTACACCTATTGATTTCGGATCGATTCCAAAACTTGGGCAACATCATAATAAGGTGGGAGGAGTCATTTGGGGAGTTTGGAGTGAAATCCAATTGCTAGAACTAAGCAAAACACCAACCACTACATGTAAGGAACGAACAGGGTGCGAACTTAAATTGTCCAATTTCTTACACCTATTGATTTCGAATCTATTCCAAAACTTGGGCGACATCACAAAAAGGTGGGTGGAGTCATTTGGTGGGTTTGGAGTGAAATCCAATCGCTAGAACTATTGAAAACACCAACCACTCCATGTAAGGAACGAACAGGGTGCGAACTTGAATTGTCCAATTTCTTACACCTATTGATTTCGTATCGATTCCAAAACTTGGGCAACAACATAATAAGGTGGAAGGAGTCATTTGGTGAGTTTGGAGTGAAATACAATAGCTAGAACTAAGCAAAACACCAACCACTCCATGTAAGGAACGAACTGGGTGCGAACTTGAATTGTCCAATTTCTTACACCTATTGATTTCGGATCGATTCCAAAACTTGGGCAACATCATAATAAGGTGGGAGGAGTCATTTGGTGAGTTTGGAGTGAAATCCAATTGCTAGAACTAAGCAAAACACCAACCACTACATGTATGGAACGAACTGGATGCGAAGTTGAATTGTCCAATTTCTTGCACCTATTGATTTCGGATCGATTCCAAAACCTGGCCAACATCATAATAAGGTGGGTGGAGTTATTTGGTGAGTTTGGAATGAAATCCAATCGCTAGAACTGTTGAAAAAACCAACCACTCCACGTAAGGAATGAACAGGGTGCGAACTTGAATTGTCCAATTTCTTACACCTATTGATTTCGGATCTATTCCAAAACTTGGGCAACATCATAATAAGGTGGAAGGAGTCATTTGGTTAGTTTGGAGTAAAATCCCATCGCTACAACTACTGAAAACACCAACCCCTCCATGTAAGGAACGAACAGGGTGCGAACTTGAATTGTCCAATTTCTTACACCTATTGATTTCGGATCGATTCCAAAACTTGGGCAACATCATAATGGGGTGAGAGGAGTCATTTGGTTAGTTTGGAGTGAAATCCAATAGCTAGAACTAAGCAAACCACCAACCACTCCATGTAAGGAAGGAACTAGGCGCGAACTTGAATTGTCCAATTTCTTACACCTATTGATTTCGGATCGATTCCAAAACTTGGGCAACATCATAATAAGGTGGAAGGAGTCATTTGGTGAGTTTAGAGTGAATTCCAATCGCGAGAACTATTGAAAACACCAACCACTACATGTAAGGAATGAACAGGGTGCGAACTTGAATTGTCCAATTTCTTACACCTATTGATTTCGGATCGATTCCAAAACTTGGGCAACATCATAATAAGGTGGGAGGAGTCATTTGGTGAGTTTGGAATGAAATCCAATAGCTAGAACTAAGCAAAACACCAACGACTACATGTAAGGAACGAACTGGGTGCGAACTTGAATTGTCCAATTTCATACACCTATTGATTTCGGATCGATTCCAAAACTTGGGCAACATCATAATAAGGTGGAAGGAGTCATTTGGTGAGTTTGGAGTGAAATCCAATCGCTAGAACTGTTGAAAAAACCAACCACTCCACGTAAGGAATGAACAAAGTACGAACTTGAATTGTCCAATTTCTTACACCTATTGATTTCGGATCGATTCCAAAACTTGGGCAACATCATAATAAGGTGGGAGGAGTCATTTGGTGAGTTTGGAGTGAAATCCAATTGCTAGAACTAAGCAAAACACCAACCACTACATGTATGGAACGAACTGGGTGCGAACTTGAATTGTCCAATTTCTTACACCTGTTGATTTCGGATCTATTCCAAAACTTGGGCAACATCATAATAAGGTGGCAGGAGTCATTTGGTGAGTTTGGTGTAAAATCCCATCGCTAGGACTATTGAAAACACCAACCACTACATGTAAGGAATGAACAGGGAGGGAACTTGAATTGTCCAATTTCTTACACCTATTGATTTCGGATCGATTCCAAAACTTGGGCAACATCATAATAAGGTGGGAGGAGTCATTTGGTTCGTTTGGAGTGAAATCCAATCGCTAGAACTATGCAAAACACCAACCACTACATGTAAGGAACGAACTGGGTGCGAACTTGAATTGTCCAATTTCTTACACCTATTGATTTCGGATCGATTCCAAAACTTTTGGAACATCATAATAAGGTGGGTGGAGTCATTTGGTGAGTTTTGAGTGAAATCCAATAGCTAGAACTATTGAAAACACCAACCACTCCACGTAAGGAACGAACTGGGTGCGAACTTGAATTGTCAAATTTCTTACACCTATTGATTTCGGATCGATTCCCAAACTTGGGCAACATCATAATGAGGTGGAAGGAGTCATTTGTTGAGTTTGGAGTCAAATCCAATCGCTAGAACTAAGCAAAACACCGACCACTTCATCTAAGGAACGAACTTGGTGCGAACTTGAATTGTCCAATTTCTTACCCCAATTGATTTCGGATCGATTCCAAAACTTGGGGAACATCATAATAAGGTGGGAGGAGTCATTTGGTTAGTTTGGAGTGAAATCCAATAGCTAGAACTAGGCAAAACACAAACCACTCCATGTAAGGAACGAACTGGGTGCGAACTTGAATTGTCCAATTTCTTACACGTATTGATTTCGGATCGATTCCCAAACTTGGGCAACATCATAATAAGGTGGAAGGAGTCATTTGGTGAGTTTGGAGTGAAATCCAATCGCTAAAACTATTGAAAACACCAACCACTCCATGTAAGGAACGAACTTTGTGCGAACTTGAATTGTCCAATTTCATACCCCTATTGATTTCGGATCGATTCCAAAACTTGGCCAACATCATAATGAGGTGGGAGGAGTCATTTGGTGAGTTTGGAGTGAAATCCAATAGCTAGAACTAGGCAAAACACCAACCACTCCATGTAAGGAACGAACTGGGTGCGAACTTGAATTGTCCAATTTCTTACACCTATTGATTTCGGATCGATTCCAAAACTTGGGCAACATCATAATAAGGTGGGTGGTGTCATTTGGTGAGTTTTGAGTGAAATCCAAAAGCTAGAACTATTGAAAACACCAACCACTCCATGTAAGGAACGAACTGGGTGCGAACTTGAATTGTCAAATTTCTTACACCAATTGATTTCGGATCGATTCCCAAACTTGGGCAACATCATAATAAGGTGGAAGGAGTCATTTATTGAGTTTGGAGTGAAATCCAATTGCTAGAACTAAGCAAAACACCAACCACTTCATCGAAGGAACGAACTTGGTGCGAACTTGAATTGTCCAATTTCTTACCCCTATTGATTTCGGATCGATTCCAAAACTTGTGCAACATCATAATAAGGTGGGAGGAGTCATTTGGTTAGTTTGGAGTGAAATCCAGTAGCTAGAACTAGGCAAAACACAAACCACTCCATGTAAGAAACGAACTGGGTGCGAACTTGAATTGTCCAATTTCTTACACCTATTGATTTCGGATCGATTCCAAAACTTGGGCAACATCAGAATAGGGTGGGTGGAGTCATTTGGAGAGTTTTGAGTGAAATCCAATAGCTAGAACTATTGAAAATAAACAACCACTCCATGTAAGGAACGAACTGGGTGCGAACTTGAATTGTCAAATTTCTTACACTTATTGATTTCGGATCGATTCCCAAACTTGGGCAACATCATAATAAGGTGGAAGGAGTCATTTGGTGAGTTTGGAGTGAAATCCAATCACTAGAACTATTGAAAACACCAACCACTCCATGTAAGGAACGAACTTTGTGCGAACTTCAATTGTCCAATTTCTTACACCTATTGATTTCGGATCGATTCCAAAACTTGGGCAACATCATAATGAGGTGGGAGTTGTCATTTGGTTAGTTTAGAGTGAAATCCAATAGCTAGAACTAAGCAAAACACCAACCACTCCATGTAAGGAACGAACTGGGTGCGAACTTGAATTATCCAATTTCTTACACCTATTGATTTCGGATCGATTCCAAAACTTGGGCAACATCATAATAAGGTGGAAGGAGTCATTTGGTGGGTTTAGAGTGAAATCCATTCGCTAGAACTATTGAAAACACCAACCAGTACATGTATGGAATGAATAGGGTGCGAACTTGAATTGTCCAATTTCTTAGACCTATTGATTTCGGATCGATTCCAAAACTTGGGCAACATCATAATAAGGTGGGAGGAGTCCTTTGGTGAGTTTGGAGTGAAATCCAATAGCTAGAACTAAGGAAAACACCAACCACTCCATGTAAGGAACGAATTGGGTGCAAACTTGAATTGTCCAATTTCTTACACCTACTGATTTCGAATCGATTCCAAAACTTGGGCAACATCATAATAAGGTGGGAGGAGTCATTTGGTGAGTTTGGAGTGAAATCCAATCGCTAGAACTACATCAACCACTCCATGTAAGGAACGAACTTTGTGCGAACTTGAATTGTCCAATTTCTTACCCCTACTGATTTTGGATCGATTCCAAAACATGGGCAACATCATAATAAGGTGAAAGGAGTCATTTGGTGAATTCGGAGAGAAATCCAATCGCTAGAACTATTGAAAACACGAACCACTCCATGTAAGGAACGAACAGGGTGCGAACTTGAATTGTCCAATTTCTTACCCCTATTGATTACGGATCGATTCCAAAACTTGGGCAACATCATAATAAGGTGGAAGGAGTCATTTGGTGAGATTGGAGTGAAATCCAATCGCTAGAACTAGTGGAAACACCAACCACTCCATGCAAGGAACGAACTGGGTGCGAACTTGAAATGTCCAATTTCTTACACCTATTGATTTCGGATCGATTCCAAAACTTGGGCAACATCATAATGAGGTGGGAGTTGTCATTTGGTTAGTTTAGAGTGAAATCCAATAGCTAGAACTAAGCAAAACACCAACCACTCCATGTAAGGAACGAACTGGGTGCGAACTTGAATTATCCAATTTCTTACACCTATTGATTTCGGATCGATTCCAAAACTTGGGCAACATCATAATAAGGTGGAAGGAGTCATTTGGTGGGTTTAGAGTGAAATCCAATCGCTAGAACTATTGAAAACACCAACCACTCTATGTAAGAACGAACAGGGTGCGAACTTGAATTGTTCAATTTCTTACACCTATTGATTTCGGATCGATTCCAAAACTTGGGCAATATCATAATAAGCTGGGTGGAGTCATTTGGTGAGTTTTGAATGAAATCCAATCGCTAGAACTAAGCAAAACACCAACCACTTCATCTAAGAAACGAACTAGGTGCGAACTTGAATTGTCCAATTTCTTACACCTATTGATTTCGTATCGATTCCAAAACTTGGGCAACATCATAATGAGGTGGGAGGAGTCATCTGGTTAGTTTGGAGTGAAATCCAATTGCTAGAACGAAGCAAAACACCAACCACTCCATGTAAGGAACGAACAGGGTGCGAACTTGAATTGTCCATTTTCTTACACCTATTGATTTCGGATCGATTCCAAAACTTGGGCAACATCATAATAAGGTGGAAGGAGTCATTTGGTGAGTTTGGAGTGAAATCCAATCGCTAGAACTATTGAAAACACCAACCGCTCCATGTAAGGAACGAACAGGGTGCGAACTTGAATTGTCCAATTTCTTACAACTATTGATTTCGGATCGATTCCAAAACTTGGGCAACATCATAATAAGGTGGGTGGAGTCATTTGGTGAGGTTTGAGTGAAATCCAATCGCTAGAACTAAGCAAAACACCAACCACTTCATCTAAGGAACGAACTGGGTGCGAACTTGAATTGTCCAATTTCTTACACCTATTGATTTCGTATCGATTCCAAAACTTGGGCAACATCATAATGAGGTGGGAGGAGTCATTTGGTTAGTTTGGAGTGAAATCCAAGAGCTAGAACTATTGAAAACACCAACCACTCTATGTAAGAACGAACAGGGTGCGAACTTGAATTGTCCAATTTCTTACACCTATTGATTTCGGATCGATTCCAATACTTGGGCAACATCATAATGAGGTGGGAGGAGTCGTTTGGTTAGTTTGGAGTGAAATCCAACAGCTAGAACGAAGCAAAACTCTAACCACTCCATGTAAGGAACGAACTGCGTGCTAACTTGAATTGTCCAATTTCTTACACCTATTGATTTCGGATCGATTCAAAAACTTGGGCAACATCGTAATAAGGTGGAAGGAATCATTTGGTGAGTTTGGAGTGAAATCCAATCTCTAGAACTATTGAAAACACCAACCACTCCATGTAAGGAACGAACAGGGTGCGAACTTGAATTGTCCAATTTCTTACACCTATTGATTTCGGATCGATTCCAGTACTTGGGAAACATCATAATGAGGAGGGAGGAGTCATTTGGGGAGTTTCGAGTGAAATCCAACAACTAGAACTAAGCAAGACACCAACCACTCCATGTAAGGAACGAACAGGGTGCGAACTTGAATTGTCCAATTTCTTACACCTATTGATTTCGGATCGATTCCAAAACTTGGGCAACATCATAATAAGGTGGAAAGAGTGATTTGGTGAGTTTGGAGTGAAATCCAATCGTTAGAACTATTGAAAACACCAACCACTCCATGTAGGGAACGAACAGGGTGCGAACTTGAATTGTCCAATTTCTTACAACTATTGATTTTGGATCGATTCGAAAACTTGGGCAACATCATAATGAGGTGGGAGTAGTCGTTTGGTTAGTTTGGAGTGAAATCCAATAGCTAGAACTAAGCAAAACACCAACCACTCCATGTAAGGAACGAACTGGGTGCGAACTTGAATTGTCCAATTTCTTACACCTATTGAATTCGGATCGATTCCAAAACCTGGGCAACATCATAATAAGGTGGAAGGAGTCATTGGTGAGTTTGGAGTGAAATCCAATCGCTAGAACTATTGAAAACACCAACCACTCCATGTAAGGAATGAACAAGGTACGAACTTGAATTGTCCAATTTCTTACACCTATTGATTTCGGATCGATTCCAAAACTTGGGCAACATCATAATGAGGTGGGAAGAGTCATTGGGTAAGTTTTGAGTGAAATCCAATCGCTAGAACTAAGCAAAACACCAGCCACTCCATGTAAGGAACGACCTAGGTGCGAACTTGAATTGTCCAATTTCTTACACCTATTGATTTCGGATCGATTCCAAAACTTGGGCAACATCATAATGAGGTGGGAGGAGTCATTCGGTTAGTTTGGAGTGAAATTCAGTAGCTAGAACTAAGCAAAACACCAACCACTCCATGTAAGGAACGAACTGGGTGCGAACTTGAATTGTCAAATTTCTTACACCAATTGATTTCGGATCGATTCCCAAACTTGGGCAACATCATAATAAGGTGGAAGGAGTCATTTATTGAGTTTGGAGTGAAATCCAATTGCTAGAACTAAGCAAAACACCAACCACTTCATCGAAGGAACGAACTTGGTGCGAACTTGAATTGTCCAATTTCTTACCCCTATTGATTTCGGATCGATTCCAAAACTTGTGCAACATCATAATAAGGTGGGAGGAGTCATTTGGTTAGTTTGGAGTGAAATCCAAAAGCTAGAACTAGGCAAAACACAAACCACTCCATGTAAGAAACGAACTGGGTGCGAACTTGAATTGTCCAATTTCTTACACCTATTGATTTCGGATCGATTCCAAAACTTGGGCAACACCAGAATAGGGTGGGTGGAGTCATTTGGAGAGTTTTGAGTGAAATCCAATAGCTAGAACTATTGAAAATAAACAACCACTCCATGTAAGGAACGAACTGGGTGCGAACTTGAATTGTCAAATTTCTTACACTTATTGATTTCGGATCGATTCCCAAACTTGGGCAACATCATAATAAGGTGGAAGGAGTCATTTGGTGAGTTTGGAGTGAAATCCAATCACTAGAACTATTGAAAACACCAACCACTCCATGTAAGGAACGAACTTTGTGCGAACTTCAATTGTCCAATTTCTTACACCTATTGATTTCGGATCGATTCCAAAACTTGGGCAACATCATAATGAGGTGGGAGTTGTCATTTGGTTAGTTTAGAGTGAAATCCAATAGCTAGAACTAAGCAAAACACCAACCACTCCATGTAAGGAACGAACTGGGTGCGAACTTGAATTATCCAATTTCTTACACCTATTGATTTCGGATCGATTCCAAAACTTGGGCAACATCATAATAAGGTGGAAGGAGTCATTTGGTGGGTTTAGAGTGAAATCCATTCGCTAGAACTATTGAAAACACCAACCAGTACATGTATGGAATGAATAGGGTGCGAACTTGAATTGTCCAATTTCTTAGACCTATTGATTTCGGATCGATTCCAAAACTTGGGCAACATCATAATAAGGTGGGAGGAGTCCTTTGGTGAGTTTGGAGTGAAATCCAATAGCTAGAACTAAGGAAAACACCAACCACTCCATGTAAGGAACGAATTGGGTGCAAACTTGAATTGTCCAATTTCTTACACCTATTGATTTCGAATCGATTCCAAAACTTGGGCAACATCATAATAAGGTGGGAGGAGTCATTTGGTGAGTTTGGAGTGAAATCCAATCGCTAGAACTACATCAACCACTCCATGTAAGGAACGAACTGGGTGCGAACTTGAATTGTCCAATTTCTTACACCTATTGATTTCGGATCGATTCCAAAACTTGGGCAACATCATAATGAGGTGGGAGGAATCATTGGGTGAGTTTTGAGTGAAATCCAATCGCTAGAACTAAGCAAAACACCAGCCACTCCATGTAAGGAACGAGCTTGGTGCGAACTTGAATTGTCCAATTTCTTACACCTATTGATTTCGGATCGATTCCAAAACTTGGGCAACAGCATAATGAGGTGGGAGGAGTCATTTGGTTAGTTTGGAGTGAAATCCAATAGCTAGAACTATTGAAACCACCAACCACTCCATGTAAGGAACGAACAATGTGCGAACTTGAATTGTCCAATTTCTTACACCTATTGATTTCAGATCGATTCCAAAACTTGGGCAACATCATAATGAGGTGGGAGGAGTCATTTGGTTAGTTTGGAGTGAAATCCAGTAGCTAGAACTAAGCAAAACACCAACCACTCCATGTAAGGAACGAACTGGGTGCGAACTTGAATTGTTCAATTTCTTACACCTATTGATTCCGGATCGATTCCAAAACTTGGGCAACATCACAATAAGGTGGAAGGAGTCATTTGGTGAGTTTGGAGTGAAATCCAATTGTTAGAACTATTGAAAACACCAACAACTCCATGTAAGGAACGAACAGGGTGCGAACTTGAATTGTCCAATTTCTTACACCTATTGATTTCGGATCGATTCCAAAACTTGGGCAACATCATAATGAGGTGGGAGGAGTCATTTGGTTAGTTTGGAGTGAAATCCAATAGCTAGAACTAAGCAAAACACCAACCACTCCATGTAAGGAACGAACAATGTGCGAACATGAATTGTCCAATTTCTTACACCTATTGATTTCGGATCGATTCCAAAACTTGGGCAACATCATAATGAGGTGGGAGGAGTCATTTGGTTAGTTTGGAGTGAAATCCAATAGCTAGAACTGTTGAAAACACCAACCACTCCATGTAAGGAACGAACAATGTGCGAACATGAATTGTCCAATTTCTTACACCTATTGATTTCGGATCGATTCCAAAACTTGGGCAACTTCATAATGAGGTGGGCGGAATCATTTGGTTAGTTTGGAGTGAAATCCAGTAACTAGAACTAAGCAAAACACCAACCACTCCATGTAAGGAACGAACTGGGTGCGAACTTGAATTGTCCAATTTCTTACACCTATTGATTTCGGATCGATTCCAAAACTTGGGCAACATCATAATGTGGTGGGAGGAGTCATTTGGTTAGTTTGGAGTGAAATACAGTAGCTAGAACTAAGCAAAACACCAACCACTCCATGTAAGGAACGAACTGGGTGCGAACTTGAATTGTCCAATTTCTTACACCTATTGATTTCGGATCGATTCCAAAACTTGGGCAACATCATAATGAGGTGGGAGGAGTCATTTGGTTAGTTTGGAGTGAAATCCAGTAGCTAGAACTAAGCAAAACACCAACCACTCCCTGTAAGGAACGAACTGGGTGCGAACATGAATTGTCCAATTTCTTACACCTATTGATTTCGGATCGATTCCAAAACTTGGGCAACATCATAATAAGGTGGAAGGAGTCATTTGGTGAGTTTGGAGTGAAATCCAATTGTTAGAACTGTTGAAAACACCAACCACTCCATGTAAGGAACGAACAGGGTGCGAACTTGAATTGTCCAATTTCTTACACCTATTGATTTCGGATCGATTCCAAAACATGGGCAACATCATAATGAGGTGGGAGGAGTCATTTGGTTAGTTTGGAGTAAAATCCAATAGCTAGAACAGTTGAAAACACCAACCACCCCATGTAAAGAACGAACAATGTGCGAACTAGAATTGTCCAATTTCTTACACCTATTGATTTCGTATTGATTCCAAAACTTGGGCAACATCATAATGAGGTGGGCGGAATCATTTGGTTAGTTTTGAGTGAAATCCAGTAACTCGAACTAAGCAAAACACCAACCAGTCCATGTAAGGAACGAACTGGGTGCGAACTTGAATTGTCCAATTTCTTACACCTATTGATTTCAGATCGATTCCAAAACTTGGGCAACATCATAATGAGGTGGGAGGAGTCATTTGGTTAGTTTGGAGTGAAATCCATTTGCTAGAACTATTTAAAACACCAACCACTCCATGTAAGGAACGAACAATGTGCGAACTTGAATTGTCCAATTTCTTACACCTATTGATTTCGGATCGAGTCCAAAACTTGGGGAACAACATAATGAGGTGGGAGGGGTCATTTGGTTAGTTTGGAGTGAAATCCAGTTGCTAGAACTAAGCAAAACACCAACCACTCCATATAAGGAACGAACTGGGTGCGAACTTGAATTGTCCAATTTCTTACACCCATTGATTCCGGATTGATTCCAAAACTTGGGCAACATCACAATAAGGTGGAAGGAGTCATTTGGTGAGTTTGGAGTGAAATCCAATTGTTAGAACTATTGAAAACACCAACAACTCCATGTATGGAACGAACAGGGTGCGAACTTGAATTGTCCAATTTCTTACACCTATTGATTTCGGATCGATTCCAAAACTTGGGCAACATCATAATGAGGTGGGAGGAGTCATTTGGTTAGTTTGGAGTGAAATCCAATAGCTAGAACTATTGAAAACACCAACCACTCCATGTAAGGAACGAACAATGTGCGAACATGAATTGTCCAATTTCATACACCTATTGATTTCGGATCGATTCCAAAACTTGGGCAACTTCATAACGAGGTGGGAGGAGTTATTTCGTTAGTTTGGAGTGAAATCCAGTAGCTAGAACTAAGCAAAACACCAACCAGCCCATGTAAGGAACGAACTGGGTGCGAACTTGAATTGTCCAATTTCTTACACCTATTGATTTCGGATCGATTCCAAAACTTGGGCAACATCATAATGAGGTGGGAGGAGTCATTTGGTTAGTTTGGAGTGAAATCCATTTGCTAGAACTATTGAAAACACCAACCACTCCATGTAAGGAACGAACAATGTGAGAACTTGAATTGTCCAATTTCTTACACCTATTGATTTCGGATCGATTCCAAAACTTGGGCAACATCTTAATAAGGTGGGAGGAGTCATTTGGTTAGTTTGGAGTGAAATCCAGTAGCTAGAACTAAGCAAAACCCCAACCACTTCCCGTAAGGAACGAACTGGGTGCGAACTTGAATTGTCCAATTTCTTACACCTATTGATTTCGGATCGATTCCAAAACTTGGGCAACATCATAATGAGGTGGGAGGAGTCATTTGGTTAGTTTGGAGTGAAATCCAATAGCTAGAACTATTGAAAACACCAACCACTCCATGTAAGGAACGAACAATGTGCGAACTTGAATTGTCCAATTTCTTACACCTATTGATTTCGGATCGATTCCAAAACTTGGGCAACATCATAATAAGGTGGAAGGAGTCGTTTGGTGAGTTTGGAGTGAAATCCAATTGTTAGAACTATTGAAAACACCAACCACTCCATGTAAGGAACGAACTGGGTGCGAACTTGAATTGTCCAATTTCTTACACCTATTGATTTCGGATCGATTCCAAAACTTGGGCAACATCATAATGAGGTGGGAGGAGTCATTTGGTTAGTTTGGAGGGAAATCCAGGAGCTAGAAATAAGCAAAACACCAACCACTCCATGTAAGGAACAAACTGGGTGCGAACTTGAATTGTCCAATTTCTTACACCTACTGATTTCGAATCGATTCCAAAACTTGGGCAACATCATAATAAGGTGGAAGGAGTCATTTGGTGCGTTTGGAGTGAAATCCAATCGCTAGAACTATTGAAAACACCAACCACTCCACGTAAGGAACGAACAGGGTGCGAACTTCAATTGTCCAATTTCTTACACCTATTGATTTCGGATCGATTCCAAAACTTGGGCAGCATCATAATGAGGCGGGAGGAGTCATTTGGTTAGTTTGGAGTGAAATCCAATAGCTAGAACTATTGAAAACACCAACCACTCCATGTAAGGAACGAACAATGTGCGAACTTGAATTGTCCAATTTCTTACACCTATTGATTTCGGATCGATTTCAAAACTTGGGCAACATCATAATAAGGTGGGAGGAGTCATTTGGTTAGTTTGGAGTGAAATCCAGTAGCTAGAACTAAGCAAAACACCAACCACTCCCTGTAAGGAACGAACTGGGTGCGAACTGGAATTGTCCAATTTCTTACACCTATTGATTTCGGATCGATTCCAAAACTTGGGCAACATCATAATGAGGTGGGAGGAGTCATTTGGTTAGTTTGGAGTGAAATCCACTAGCTAGAACTATTGAAAACACCAACCACTCCATGTAAGGAACGAACAATGTGCGAACTTGAATTGTCCAATTTCTTACACCTATTGATTTCGGATCGATTCCAAAACTTGGGCAACATCATAATGAGGTGGGAGGAGTCATTTGGTTAGTTTGGAGTGAAATCCAGTAGCTAGAACTAAGCAAAACACCAACCACTCCATGTAAGGGACGAACTGGGTGCGAACTTGAATTGTCCAATTTCTTACACCTATTGATTTCGGATCGATTCCAAAACTTGGGCAACATCATAATGAGGTGGGAGGAGTCATTTGGTTAGTTTGGAGTGAAATACAGTAGCTAGAACTAAGCAAAACACCAACCACTCCATGTAAGGAACGAACTGGGTGCGAACTTGAATTGTCCAATTTCTTACACCTATTGATTTCGGATCGATTCCAAAACTTGGGCAACATCATAATAAGGTGGAAGGAGTCATTTGGTGAGTTTGGAGTGAAATCCAATTGTTAGAACTGTTGAAAACACCAACCACTCCATGTAAGGAACGAACAGGGTGCGAACTTGAATTGTCCAATTTCTTACACCTATTGATTTCGGATCGATTCCAAAACATGGGCAACATCATAATGAGGTGGGAGGAGTCATTTGGTTAGTTTGGAGTGAAATCGAATAGCTAGAACTGTTGAAAACACCAACCACTCCATGTAAAGAACGAACAATGTGCGAACTTGAATTGTCCAATTTCTTACACCTATTGATTTCGTATTGATTCCAAAACTTGGGCAACATCGTAATGAGGTGGGAGGAGTCATTTGGTTAGTTTGGAGTGAAATCCATTTGCTAGAACTATTGAAAACACCAACCACTCCATGTAAGGAACGAACAATGTGCGAACTTGAATTGTCCAATTTCTTACACCTATTGATTTCGGATCGATTCAAAAACTTGGGCAACATCGTAATGAGGTGGGAGGAGTCATTTGGTTAGTTTGGAGTGAAATCCATTTGCTAGAACTATTGAAAACACCAACCACTCCATGTAAGGAACGAACAATGTGCGAACTTGAATTGTCCAATTTCTTACACCTATTGATTTCGGATCGATTCCAAAACTTGGGCAACATCATAATGAGGTGGGAGGAGTCATTTGGTTAGTTTGGAGTGAAATCCAGTAGCTAGAACTAAGCAAAACCCCAACCACTTCCCGTAAGGAACGAACTGGGTGCGAACTTGAATTGTCCAATTTCTTACACCTATTGATTTCGGATCGATTCCAAAACTTGGGCAACATCATAATGAGGTGGGAGGAGTCATTTGGTTAGTTTGGAGTGAAATCCAATAGCTAGAACTATTGAAAACACCAACCACTCCATGTAAGGAACGAACAGGGTGCGAACTTGAATTGTCCAATTTCTTGCACCTATTGATTTCGGATCGATTCCAAAACTTAGGCAACATCATTATGAGGTGGGAGGAGTCATTTGGTTAGTTTGGAGTGAAATCCAATTGTTAGAACTATTGAAAACACCAACAACTCCATGTAAGGAACGAACAGGGTGCGAACTTGAATTGTCCAATTTCTTGCACCTATTGATTTCGGATCGATTCCAAAACTTAGGCAACATCATTATGAGGTGGGAGGAGTCATTTGGTTAGTTTGGAGTGAAATCCAATAGCTAGAACTATTGAAAACACCAACCACTCCATATAAGGAACGAACAATGTGCGAACATGAATTGTCCAATTTCTTACACCTATTGATCTCGGATCGATTCCAAAACTTGGGCAACTTCATAATGAGGTGGGAGGAGTCATTTGGTTAGTTTGGAGTGAAATCCAATAGCTAGAACTATTGAAAACACCAACCACTCCATGTAAGGAACGAACAATGTGCGAACTTGAATTGTCCAATTTCTTACACCTATTGATTTCGGATCGATTCCAAAACTTGGGCAACATCATAATGAGGTGGGAGGAGTCATTTGGTTAGTTTGGAGTGAAATCCATTTGCTAGAACTATTGAAAACACCAACCACTCCATGTAAGGAACGAACAATGTGCGAACTTGAATTGTCTAATTTCTTACACCTATTGATTTCGGATCGAATCCAAAACTTGGGCAACATCATAATGAGGTGGGAGGAGTCATTTGGTTAGTTTGGAGTGAAATCCAGCAGCTAGAACTAAGCAAAACACCAACCACTCCATGTAAGGAACGAACTGGGTGCGAACTTGAATTGTCCAATTTCTTACACCTATTGATTTCGGATCGATTCCAAAACATGGACAACATCATAATGAGGTGGCACGAGTCATTTGGTTAGTTTGGAGTGAAATCCAATAGCTAGAACTATTGAAAACACCAACCACTCCATGTAAGGAACGAACAATGTGCGAACTTGAATTGTCCAATTTCTTACACCTATTGATTTCGCATCGATTCCAAAACTTGGGCAACATCATAATGAGGTGGGAGGAGTCATTTGGTTAGTTTGGAGTGAAATCCAGTGGCTAGAACTAAGCAAAACACCAACCACTCCATGTAAGGAACGAACTGGGTGCGAACTTGAATTGTCCAATTTCTTACACCTATTGATTTCGGATCGATTCCAAAACTTGGGCAACATCACAATAAGGTGGAAGGAGTCATTCGGTGAGTTTGGAGTGAAATCCAATTGTTAGAACTATTGAAAACACCAACCACTCCATGTAAGGAACGAACAGGGTGCGAACTTGAATTGTCCAATTTCTTACACCTATTGATTTCGGATCAATTCCAAAACTTGGGCAACATCATAATTTGGTGGGAGGAGTCTTTTGGTTAGTTTGGAGTGAAATCCAATAGCTAGAACTATTGAAAACACCAACCACTCCATGTAAGGAACGAACAATGTGCGAACTTGAATTGTCCAATTTCTTACACCTAATGATTTCGGATCGATTCCAAAACTTGGGCAACATCATAATGAGGTGGGAGGAGTCATTTGGTTAGTTTGGAGTGAAATCCAGTAGCTAGAACTAAGCAAAACACCAACCACTCCATGTAAGGAACGAACTGGGTGCGAACTTGAATTGTCCAATTTCTTACACCTATTGATTTCGGATCGATTCCAAAACTTGGGCAACATCATAATGAGGTGGGAGGAGTCATTTGGTTAGTTTGGAGTGAAATACAGTAGCTAGAACTAAGCAAAACACCAACCACTCCATGTAAGGAACGAACTGGGTGCGAACTTGAATTGTCCAATTTCTTACACCTATTGATTCCGGATCGATTCCAAAACTTGGGCAACATCACAATAAGGTGGAAGGAGTCATTTGGTGAGTTTGGAGTGAAATCCAATTGTTAGAACTATTGAAAACACCAACAACTCCATGTAAGGAACGAACAGGGTGCGAACTTGAATTGTCCAATTTCTTGCACCTATTGATTTCGGATCGATTCCAAAACTTGGGCAACATCATTATGAGGTGGGAGGAGTCATTTGGTTAGTTTGGAGTGAAATCCAATAGCTAGAACAATTGAAAACACCAACCACTCCATATAAGGAACGAACAATGTGCGAACATGAATTGTCCAATTTCTTACACCTATTGATTTCGGATCGATCCCAAAACTTGGGCAACTTCATAATGAGGTGGGAGGAGTCATTTCGTTAGTTTGGAGTGAAATCCAGTTGCTAGAACTAAGCAAAACACCAATCAGTCCATGTAAGGAACGAACTGGGTGCGAACTTGAATTGTCCAATTTCTTACACCTATTGATTTCGGATCGATTCCAAAACTTGGGCAACATCATAATGAGGTGGGAGGAGTCATTTGGTTAGTTTGGAGTGAAATCCATTTGCTAGAACTATTGAAAACACCAACCGCTCCATGTAAGGAACGAACAATGTGCGAACTTGAATTGTCTAATTTCTTACACCTATTGATTTCGGATCGATTCCAAAACTTGGGCAACATCATAATGAGGTGGGAGGAGTCATTTGGTTAGTTTGGAGTGAAATCCAGCAGCTAGAACTAAGCAAAACACCAACCACTCCATGTAAGGAACGAACTGGGTGCGAACTTGAATTGTCCAATTTCTTACACCTATTGATTTCGGATCGATTCCAAAACATGGACAACATCATAATGAGGTGGCACGAGTCATTTGGTTAGTTTGGAGTGAAATCCAATAGCTAGAACTATTGAAAACACCAACCACTCCATGTAAGGAACGAACAATGTGCGAACTTGAATTGTCCAATTTCTTACACCTATTGATTTCGCATCGATTCCAAAACTTGGGCAACATCATAATGAGGTGGGAGGAGTCATTTGGTTTGTTTGGAGTGAAATCCAGTGGCTAGAACTAAGCAAAACACCAACCACTCCATGTAAGGAACGAACTGGGTGCGAACTTGAATTGTCCAATTTCTTACACCTATTGATTTCGGATCGATTCCAAAACTTGGGCAACATCACAATAAGGTGGAAGGAGTCATTCGGTGAGTTTGGAGTGAAATCCAATTGTTAGAACTATTGAAAACACCAACCACTCCATGTAAGGAACGAACAGGGTGCGAACTTGAATTGTCCAGTTTCTTACACCTATTGATTTCGGATCGATTCCAAAACTTGGGCAACATCATAATTTGGTGGGAGGAGTCTTTTGGTTAGTTTGGAGTGAAATCCAATAGATAGAACTATTGAAAACACCAACCACTCCATGTAAGGAACGAACAATGTGCGAACTTGAATTGTCCAATTTCTTACACCTAATGATTTCGGATCGATTCCAAAACTTGGGCAACATCATAATGAGGTGGGAGGAGTCATTTGGTTAGTTTGGAGTGAAATCCAGTAGCTAGAACTAAGCAAAACACAAACCACTCCATGTAAGGAACGAACTGGGTGCGAACTTGAATTGTCCAATTTCTTACACCTATTGATTTCGGATCGATTCCAAAACTTGGGCAACATCATAATGAGGTGGGAGGAGTCATTTGGTTAGTTTGGAGTGAAATACAGTAGCTAGAACTAAGCAAAACACCAACCACTCCATGTAAGGAACGAACTGGGTGCGAACTTGAATTGTCCAATTTCTTACACCTATTGATTTCGGATCGATTCCAAAACTTGGGCAACATCATACTAAGGTGGAAGGAGTCATTTGGTGAGTTTGGAGTGAAATCCAATTGTTAGGACTGTTGAAAACACCAACCACTCCATGTAAGGAACGAACAGGGTGCGAACTTGAATTGTCCAATTTCTTACACCTATTGATTTCGGATCGTTTCCAAAACTTGGGCAACATCATAATATGGTGGGAGGAGTCATTTGGTGAGTTTGGAGTGAAATCCAATTGCCAGAACAAAGCAAAACACCAACCACTCCATGTAAGGAACGAACTGGGTGCGAACATGAATTGTCCAACTTCTTACACCTATTGATTTCGGATCGATTCCAAAACTTGGGCAACATCATAATGTGGTGTGAGGAGTCTTTTATTGTGTTTGGAGTGAAATCCAGTTGCTAGAACTAAGCAAAACACCAACCACTCCATGTAAGGAACGAACAGGGTGCAAACTTGAATTGTCCAATTTCTTACACCTACTGATTTCGGATCGATTCGAAAACTTTTGCAACATCATAATAAGGTGGGAGGAGTCATTTGGTGAGTTTGGTGTGAAATCCAATAGCTAGAACTAAGAAAAACACCAACCACTCCAGGTAAGGAACGAACTGGGTGCGAACTTGAATTGTCCAATTTCTTACACCAATTGATTTCGGATAGATTTCAAAACTTGGGCAACATCATAATAAGGTGGGAGGAGTCATTTATTGTGTTTGGAGAGAAATCCAATCGCTAGAACTAAGCAAAACAACAACCACTCCATGTAAGGAACGAACTGGGTGCGAACTTGAATTGTCCAATTTCTTACACTTATTGATTTTTGATTGATTCCAAAACTTGGGCAACATCATAGTAAGGTGTGAGGAGTCTTTTGTTGTGTTTGGAGTGAAATCCAATAGCTAGAACTAAGCAAAACACCAACCACTCCATGTAAGGAACGAACTGGGTGCGAACTTGAATTGTCCAATTTCTTACACCAATTGATTTCGGATAGATTCCAAAACTTGGGCAACATCATAATATGGTGTGAGGAGTCTTTTATTGTGTTTGGAGTGAAATCCAATAGCTAGAACTAAACAAAACACCAACCACTCCATGTAAGGAACGAACTGGGTGCGAACTTGAATTGTCCAATTTCTTACACCAATTGATTTCGGATAGATTCCAAAACTTGGGCAACATCATAATAAGGTGGGAGGAGTCATTTATTGTGTTTGGAGTGAAATCCAATCGCTAGAACTAAGCAAAACACCAACCACTCCATGTAAGGAACGAACTGGGTGCGAACTTGAATTGTCCAATTTCTTACACCTATTGATTTCGGATCGATTCCAAAACTTGGGCAACATCATAATAAGGTGGAAGGAGTCATTTGGTGAGTTTGGAGTGTAGTCCAATCGCTAGAACTATTGAAAACACCAACCACTCCATGTAAGGAACAAACAGGGTGCGAACTTCAATTGTCCAATTTCTTACACCTATTGATTTCGGATCGATTCCAAAACTTGGGCAACATCATAATAAGGTGGGAGGAGTCATTTGGTGAGTTTGAAGTGAAATCCAATAGATAGAACTAAGCAAAACACCAACCACTCCATGGAAGGAACGAACTGGGTGCGAACTTGAATTGTCCAATTTCTTACACCTATTGATTTCGGATCGATTCCAAAACTTGGGCAACATCATAATAAGGTGGGAGGAGTCATTTGGTGAGTTTGTAGTGAAATCCAATAGCTAGAAATAAGCAAAACACCAACCACTCCATGTAAGGAACGAACTGGGTGCGAATTTGAATTGTCCAATTTCTTACACCAATTGATTTCGGATAGATTTGAAAACTTGGGCAACATCATAATAAGGTGGGAGTAGTCATTTATTGTGTTTGGAGTGAAATCCAATCGCTAGAACTAAGCAAAACACCAACCACTCCATGTAAGGAACGAACTGGGTGCGAACTTGAACTGTCCAATTTCTTACACCTATTGATTTCGGATCGAATCCAAAACTTGGGCAACATCGTAATAAGGTGTGAGGAGTCTTTTATAGTGTTTGGAGTGAAATCCAATAGCTAGAACTAAGCAAAACACCAACCACTCCGTGTAAGGAACGAACTGGATGCGAACTTGAATTGTCCAATTTCTTACACCTATTGATTTCAGATCGATTCCAAAACTTGGGCAACATCATAATAAGGTGTGAGGAGTCATTTGGTGAGTTTGGAGTGAAATCCAATTGCTAGAACAAAGCAAAACACCAACCACTCCATGTAAGGAATGAACTGGGTGCGAACTTGAATTGTCCAATTTCTTACACCTATTGATTTCGGATCGATTCCAAAACTTGGGCAACATCATAATAAGGTGGAAGGAGTCATTTGGTGAGTTTGGAGTGTAGTCCAATCGCTAGAACTATTGAAAACACCAACCACTCCATGTAAGGAACAAACAGGGTGCGAACTTGAATTGTCCAATTTCTTACACCTATTGATTTCGGATTGATTCCAAAACTTGGGCAACATCATAATAAGGTGGAAGGAGTCATTTGGTGGGTTTGGAGTGTAGTCCAATCGCTAGAACTATTGAAAACACCAACCACTCCATGTAAGGAACAAACAGGGTGCGAACTTGAATTGTCCAATTTCTTACACCTATTGATTTCGGATCGATTCCAAAACTTGGGCAACATCATAATAAGGTGGGAGGAGTCATTTGGTTAGTTTGAAGTGAAATCCAATAGATAGAACTAAGCAAAACACCAACCACTCCATGTAAGGAACGAACTGGGTGCGAACTTCAATTGTCCAATTTCTTACACCTATTGATTTCGGATCGATTCCAAAACTTGGGCAACATCATAATAAGGTGGGAGGAGTCATTTGGTGAGTTTGGAGTGAAATCCAATAGCTAGAACTAAGCAAAACACCAACCACTCCATGAAAGGAACGAACTGGGTGCGAACTTGAATTGTCCAATTTCTTACCCCTATTGATTTCGGATCGATTCCAAAACTTGGGCAACAACATAATGAGGTGGGAGGAATCATTTGGTTAGTTTGGAGTGAAATCCAATAGATAGAACTAAGCAAAACACCAACCACTCCGTGTAAGGAACGAACAGGGTGCAAACTTGAATTGTCCAATTTCTTACGCCTATTGATTTCGGATCGATTCGAAAACTTGGGCAACATCATAATAAGGTGGGGGGAGTCATTTGGTGAATTTGGTTTGAAATCCAATAGCTAGAACTAAGCAAAACACCAACAACTCCATGTAAGGAACGAACTGGGTGCGAACTTGAATTGTCCAATTTCTTACACCAATTGATTTCGGATAGATTCCAAAACTTGGGCAACATCATAATAAGGTGGGAGGAGTCATTTATTGTGTTTGGAGTGAAATCCAATAGCTAAAACTAAGCAAAACACCAACCACTCCATGTAAGCAACGAACTGGGTGCGAACTTGAATTGTCCAATTTCTTACACCTATTGATTTCAGATCCATTCCAAAACTTGGGCAACATCATAATAAGGTGGAAGGAGTCATTTGGTGAGTTTGGAGTGAAATCCAATCGCTAGAACTATTGAAAACACCAACCACTCCATGTAAGGAACGAACTTGAATTGTCCAATTTCTTACACCAATTGATTTCGGATCGATTCCAAAACATGGACAATATCATAATAAGGTGGGAGGAGTCATTTGGTGAGTTTGGAGTGAAATCCAATAGCTAGAACTGAGCAAAACACTAACCACACCATGTAAGGAACGAACTGGGTGCGAACTTGAATTGTCCAATTTCTTACACCAATTGATTTCGGATCGATTCCAAAACTTGGGCAACATCATAATAAGGTGGAAGGAGTCATTTGGTGAGTTTGGAGTGAAATGCAACAGCTAGAACTGTTGAAAACACCAACCACTCCATGTAAGGAACGAACTGGATGCGAACTTGAATTATCCAATTTCTTACACCTATTGATTTCGGATCGGGTCCAAACTTGGGCAACATCATAATAAGGTGGGAGGAGTCATTTGGTGAGTTTGGAGTGAAATCCAATAGCTAGAACTGTTGAAAACACCAACCACTCTATGTAAGGAACGAACTGGATGCGAACTTGAATTGTCCAATTTCTTACACCTATTGATTTCGGATCGAATCCAAAACTTGGGCAACATCATAATAAGGTGGAAGGAGTCATTTGGTGAGTTTGGAGTGAAATCCAATAGCTAGAACTGTTGAAAACACCAACCACTCTATGTAAGGAACGAACTGGATGCGAACTTGAATTGTCCAATTTCTTACACCTATTGATTTCGGATCGATTCCAAAACTTGGGCAACATCATAATAAGGTGGAAGGAGTCATTTGGTGAGTTTGGAGTGTAGTCCAATCGCTAGAACTATTGAAAACACCAACCACTCCATGTAAGGAACAAACAGGGTGCGAACTTGAATTGTCCAATTTCTTACACCAATTGATTTCGGATCGATTCCAAAACTTGGGCAACATCATAATAAGGTGGAAGGAGTCATTTGGTGAGTTTGGAGTGAAATCCAACAGCTAGAACTGTTGAAAACACCAACCACTCCATGTAAGGAACGAACTGGATGCGAACTTGAATTATCCAATTTCTTACACGTATTGATTTCGGATCGGGTCCAAAACTTGGGCAACATCATAATAAGGTGGGAGGAGTCATTTGGTGAGTTTGGAGTGAAATCCAATAGCTAGAACTGTTGAAAACACCAACCACTCTGTGTAAGGAACGAACTGGATGCGAACTTGAATTGTCCAATTTCTTACACCTATTGATTTCGGATCGATTCCAAAACTTGGGCAACAACATAATAAGGTGGAAGGAGCCATTTGGTGAGTTTGGAGTGAAATCCAATAGCTAGAACTGAGCAAAACACCAACCACTCCATGTAAGGAACGAACTGGGTGCGAACTTGAATTGTCTAATTTCTTACACCTATTGATTTCGGATCGATTCCAAAACTTGGACAACATCATAATAAGGTGGGAGGAGTCATTTGGTGAGTTTGGAGTGAAATCCAATAGCTAGAACTGAGCAAAACACCAACCACTCCATGTAAGGAACGAACTGGGTGCGAACTTGAATTGTCTAATTTCTTACACCTATTGATTTCGGATCGATTCCAAAACTTGGGCATCATCATAATAAGGTAGGAGGAGTCATTTATTGTGTTTGGAGTGAAATCCAATAGCTAGAACTAAGCAAAACACCAACTACTCCATGTAAGGAACGAACTGGGTGCGAACTTGAATTGTCCAATTTCTTACACCTATTGATTTCGGATCGATTCCAAAACTTGGACAACATCATAATATGGTGGGAGGAGTCATTTGGTGAGTTTGGAGTGAAATCCAATAGCTAGAACTAAGCAAAACACCAACCACTCCTTGTAAGGAACGAATTGGGTGAGAACTTGAATTGTCCAATTTCTTACACCTATTGATTTCGGATCGGTTCCAAAACTTGGGCAACATCATTATAAGGTGGAAGGAGTCATTTGGTGAGTTTGTAGTGAAATCCAATAGCTAGAACTATTGAAAACACCAACCACTCCATGTAAGGAACGAACTGGGTGCGAACTTGAATTGTCCAATTTCTTACACCTATTGATTTCGGATCGATTCCAAAACTTGGGCAACATCATAATAAGGTGGGAGGAGTCATTTGGTGTGTTTGGAGTGAAATCCAATAGATAGAACTAAGCAAAACACCAACCACTCCATGTAAGGAACGAACTGGGTGCGAACTTGAATTGTCCAATTTCTTACACCTATTGATTTCGGGTCGATTCCAAAACTTGGGCAACATCATAATAAGGTGGGAGGAGTCATTTATTGTGTTTGGAGTGAAATCCAATAGCTAGAACTAAGAGAAACACCAACCACTCCATGTAAGGAACGAACTGGGTGCGAACTTGAATTGTCCAATTTCTTACACCTATTGATTTCGGATCGATTCCAAAACTTGGGCAACATCATAATAAGGTGTGAGGAGTCTTTTATTGTGTTTGGAGTGAAATCCAACAGCTGGAACTAAGCAAAACACCAACCACTCCATGTAAGGAACGAACTGGGTGCGAACTTGAATTGTCCAATTTCTTACTCCTATTGATTTCGGATCGATTCCGAAACGTGGACAACATCATAATAAGGTGGGAGGAGTCATTTGGTGAGTTTGAAGTGAAATCCTATAGCTAGAACTGAGCAAAACACCAACGACTCCATGTAAGGAACGAACTGGGTGCGAACTTGAATTGTCTAATTTCTTACACCTATTGATTTCGGATCGATTCCAAAACTTGGGCATCATCATAATAAGGTGGGAGGAGTCATTTATTGTGTTTGGAATGAAATCCAATGGCTAGAACTAAGCAAAACACCAACCACTCCATGTACGGAACGAACTGGGTGCGAACTTGAATTGTCCAATTTCTTACACCTATTGATTTCGGATCGATTCCAAAACTTGGGCAACATCGTAATAAGGTGGAAGCAGTCATTTGGTGAGTTTGGAGTGAAATCCAATAGCTAGAACTATTGAAAACACCAACCACTCCATGTAAGGAACGAACTGGGTGCGAACTTGAATTGTCCAATTTCTTACACCTATTGATTTCGGATCGATTCCAAAACTTGGAAAACATCATAATATGGTGGGAGGAGTCATTTGGTGAGTTTGGAGTGAAATCCAATAGCTAGAACTAAGCAAAACACCCACCACTCCATGTAAGGAACGAATTGGGTGCGAACTTGAATTGTCCAATTTCTTACACCTATTGATTTCGGATCGATTCCAAAACTTGGGCAACATCGTAATAAGGTGGAAGGAGTCATTTGGTGAGTTTGGAGTGAAATCCAATAGCTAGAACTATTGAAAACACCAACCACTCCATGTAAGGAACGAACTGGGTGCGAACTTGAATTGTCCAATTTCTTACACCTATTGATTTCGGATCGATTCCAAAACTTGGACAACATCATAATAAGGTGGGAGGAGTCAATTGGGGAGTTTGGTGTGAAATCCAATAGCTAGAACTGAGCAAAACACCAACCACTCCATGTAAGGAACGAACTGGGTGCGAATTTGAATTGTCTAATTTCTTACACCTATTGATTTCGGATCGATTCCAAAACTTGGGCATCATCATAATAAGGTGGGAGGAGTCATTTATTGTGTTTGGAGTGAAATCCAATAGCTAGAACTAAGCAAAACACCAACCACTCCATGTAAGGAACGAACTGGGTGCGAACTTGAATTGTCCAATTTCTTACACCTATTGATTTCGGATCGATTCCAAAAGTTGGGCAACATCGTAATAAGGTGGAAGGAGTCATTTGGTGCGTTTGGAGTGAAATCCAATAGCTAGAACTATTGAAAACACCAACCACTCCATGTAAGGAACGAACTGGGTGCGAACTTGAATTGTCCAATTTCTTACACCTATTGATTTCGGATCGATTCCAAAACTTGGGCAACATCATAATAAGGTGGGAGGAGTCATTTGGTGAGTTTGAAGTGAAATCCAATAGCTAGAACTAAGCAAAACACCAACCACTCCATGTAAGGAACGAACTGGGTGGGAAATTGAATTGTCCAATTTCTTACACCTATTGATTTCGGATCGTTTCCAAAACTTGGGCAACATCATAATAAGGTGGGAGGAGTAATATGGTGAGTTTGGAGTGAAATCCAATAGCTAGAACTAAACAAAACACCAACCACTCCATGTAAGGAACGAATAGGGTGCGAACTTGAATTGTCCAATTTCTTACACCTATTGATTTTGGATCGATTCCAAAACTTGGACAACATCATAATAAGGTGGGAGGAGTCATTGGTGAGTTTGGAGTGAAATCCAATTGCTAGAACAAAGCAAAACACCAACCACTCCATGTAAGGAACGAACTGGGTGCGAACTTGAATTGTCCAATTTCTTACACCTATTGATTTCGGATCGATTCCAAAACTTGGGCAACATCATAATAAGGTGTGAGGAGTCTTTTATTTGTTTGGAGTGAAATCCAATAGCTAGAACTAAGCAAAACACCAACCACTCCATGTATGGAACGAACTGGGTGCGAACTTGAATTGTCCAATTTCTTACACCTATTGATTTCGGATGGATTCGAAAACTTGGGCAACATCATAACAAGGTGGGAGGAGTCTTTTATTGTGTTTGGAGTGAAATCCAATAGCTAGAACTAAGCAAAACACCGACCACTCCATGTAAGGAACGAACTGGGTGCGAACTTGAATTGTCCAATTTCTTACACCTATTGATTTTGGATCGATTCCAAAACTTGGGCAACATCATAATAAGGTGGAAGGAGTCATTTGGTGAGTTTGGAGTGAAATCCAATCGCAAGAACTATTGAAAGCACCAACCACTCCAAGTAAGGAACAAACAGGGTGCGAACTTGAATTGTCCAATTTCTTACACCTACTGATTTCGGATCGATTCCAAAACTTGGGCAACATCATAATAAGGTAGGAGGAGTCATTTGGTGAGTTTGAAGTGAAATCCAATAGCTAGAACTAAGCAAAACACCAACCACTCCATGTAAGGAACAAACTGGGTGCGAACTTGAATTGTCCAATTTCTTAAACCTATTGATTTCGGATCGTTTCCAAAACTTGGGCAACATCATAATAAGGTGGGAGGAGTCATTTGGTGAGTTTGGAGTGAAATCCAATAGCTAGAACTAAGCAAAACACCAACTACTCCATGTAAGGAACGAATAGGGTGCGAACTTGAATTGTCCAATTTCTTACACCTATTGATTTTGGATCGATTCCAAAACTTGGGCAACATCATAATAAGGTGGGAGGAGTCATTTGGTGAGTTTGGAGTGAAATCCAATTGCTAGAACAAAGCAAAACACCAACCACTCCATGTAAGGAACGAACTGGGTGCGAACTTGAATTGTCCAATTTCTTACACCTATTGATTTCGGATCGATTCCAAAAGTTGGACAACATCATAATAAGGTGGGAGGAGTCATTTGGTGAGTTTGGAGTGAAATCCAATTGCTAGAACAAAGCAAAACACCAACCACTCCATGTAAGGAACGAACTGGGTGCGAACTTGAATTGTCCAATTTCTTACACCTATTGATTTCGGATCGATTCCAAAACTTGGGCAACATCATAATAAGGTGTGAGGAGTCTTTTATTTTGTTTGGAGTGAAATCCAATTGCTAGAACTAAGCAAAACACCAACCACTCCATGTAAGGAATGAACTGGGTGCGAACTTGAATTGTCCAATTTCTTACACCTATTGATTTCGGATGGATTCGAAAACTTGGGCAACATCATAACAAGGTGGGAGGAGTCTTTTATTGTGTTTGGAGTGAAATCCAATAGCTAGAACTAAGCAAAACACCGACCACTCTATGTAAGGAACGAACTGGGTGCGAACTTGAATTGTCCAATTTCTTACACCTATTGATTTTGGATCGATTCCAAAACTTGGGCAACATCATAATAAGGTGGAAGGAGTCATTTGGTGAGTTTGGAGTGAAATCCAATCGCAAGAACTATGAAAGCACCAACCACTCCAAGTAAGGAACAAACAGGGTGCGAACTTGAATTATCCAATTTCTTACACCTATTGATTTCGGATCGATTCCAAAACTTGGGCAACATCATAATAAGGTGGAAGGAGTCATTTGGTGAGTTTGGAGAGAAATCCAATAGCTAGAACTAAGCAATACACCAACCACTCCATGTAAGGAACGAACTGGGTGCGAACTTGAATTGTCCAATTTCTTACACCTATTGATTTCGGATCGATTCCAAACCTGGGCAACATCATAATAAGGTGGGAGGAGTCATTTATTGTGTTTGGAGTGAAATCCAACAGCTAGAACTAAGCGAAACACCAACCACTCCATGTAAGGAACGAACTGGGTGCAAACTTTAATTGTCCAATTTCTTGCACCAATTCATTTCAGATCGATTCCAAAACTTGGGCAACATCATAATAAGGTGGAAGGAGTCATTTGGTGAGTTTGGAGTGAAATCCAGTAGCTAGAACTGTTGAAAACACCAACCACTCCATGTAAGGAACAAATAGGGTGCGAACTTGAATTGTCCAATTTCTTACACCTATTGATTTCGGATCGATTCCAAACTTGGCAACATCATAATAAGGTGGAAGGAGTCATTTGGTGAGTTTGGAGTGAAATCCAATAGCTAGAACTAAGCAAAATGCCAACCACTCCATGTAAGGAACGAACTGAGTGCGAACTTGAATTGTCCAATTTCTTACACCTATTGATTTCGGATCGATTCCAAAACTTGGGCAACATCATAATAAGGTGGAAGGAGTCATTTGGTGAGTTTGGAGCGAAATCCAATAGGTAGAACTGTTGAAAACACCAACCACTCCATGTAAGGAACGTACTGGGTGCGAACTTGAATTGTCCAATTTCTTACACCTATTGATTTCGGATCGATTCCAAAACTTGGGCAACATCATAATAAGGTGGAAGGAGTCATTTGGTGAGTTTGGAGTGAAATCCAATTGCTAGAACAAAGCAAAACACCAACCACTCCATGTAAGGAACGAACTGGGTGCGAACTTGAATTGTCCAATTTCTTTCACCAATTGATTTCAGATCGATTCCAAAACTTGGGGAACATCATAATAAGGTGGAAGGAGTCATTTGGTGCGTTTGGAGTGAAATCCAGTAGCTAGAACTGTTGAAAAACACCAACCACTCCATGTAAGGAATAAATAGGGTGCGAACTTGAATTGTCCAATTTCTTACACCTATTGATTTCGGATCGATTCCAAAACTTGGGCACCATCATACTAAGGTGGAAGGAGTCATTTGGTGAGTTTGGAGTGAAATCCAATAGCTAGAACTATGCAAAATGCCAACCACTCCATGTAAGGAACGAACTGGGTGCGAACTTGAATTGTCCAATTTCTTACACCTATTGATTTCGGATCGATTCCAAAACTTGGGCAACATCATAATAAGGTGGAAGGAGTCATTTGGTGAGTTTGGAGCGAAATCCAATAGGTAGAACTGTTGAAAACACCAACCACTCCATGTAAGGAACGTACTGGGTGCGAACTTGAATTGTCCAATTTCTTACACCTATTGATTTCGGATCGATTCCAAAACTTGGTCAACATCATAATAAGGTGGAAGGAGTCATTTGGTGAGTTTGGAGTGAAATCCAATTGCTAGAACTAAGCAAAACACCAACCACTCCATGTAAGGAACGAACTGGGTGCGAACTTGAATTGTCCAATTTCTTTCACCAATTGATTTCAGATCGATTCCAAAACTTGGGGAACATCATAATAAGGTGGAAGGAGTCATTGGTGCGTTTGGAGTGAAATCCAATAGCTAGAACTATTGAAAACACCAACCACTCCATGTAAGGAACAAACAGGGTGCGAACTTGAATTGTCCAATTTCTTACACCTATTGATTTCGGATCGATTCCAAAACTTGGGCAACATCATAATAAGGTGGAAGGAGTCATTTGGAGAGTTTGGAGTGAAATCCAATAACTAGAACTAAGCAAAACACCAACCACTCCATGTAAGGAACGAACTGGGTGCGAACTTGAATTGTCCAATTTCTTTCACCAATTGATTTCAGAACGATTCCAAAACTTGGGCAACATCATAATAAGGTGGAGGAGTCATTCGGTGAGTTTGGAGTGAAATCCAATAGCTAGAACAAAGCAAAACACCAACCACTCCATGTAAGGAACGAACTGGGAGCGAACTTGAATTGTCCAATTTCTTACACCTATTGATTTCGGATCGATTCCAAAACCTGGGCACATCATAATATGGTGGGAGGAGTCATTTATTGTGTTTGGAGTGAAATCCAATAGCTAGAACTAAGCGAAACACCAACCACGCCATGTAAGGAACGAACTGGGTGCGAACTTGAATTGTCCAATTTCTTACACCTATTGATTTCGGATCGATTCCAAAACTTGGGCAACATCATAATAAGGTGGAAGGAGTCATTTGGTGGGTTTCGAGTGAAATCCAATAGCTAGAACTATTGAAAACCCCAACCACTCCATGTAAGGAACGAACTGGGTGCGAACTTGAATTGTCCAATTTCTTACACCTATTGATTTCGGATGGATTCGAAAACTTGGGCAACATCATAACAAGGTGGGAGGAGTCTTTATTGTGTTTGGAGTGAAATCCATAGCTAGAACTAAGCAAAACAACCGACCACTCCATGTAAGGAACGAACTGGGTGCGAACTTGAATTGTCCAATTTCTTACACCTATTGATTTTGGATCGATTCCAAACTTGGGCAACATCATAATAAGGTGGAAGGAGTCATTTGGTGAGTTTGGAGTGAAATCCAATCGCAGAACTATTGAAAGCACCAACCACTCCAAGTAAGGAACAAACAGGGTGCGAACTTGAATTGTCCAATTTCTTACACCTACTGATTTCGATCGATTCCAAACTTGGGCAACATCATAATAAGGTAGGAGGAGTCATTTGGTGAGTTTGAAGTGAAATCCAATAGCTAGAACTAAGCAAAACACCAACCACTCCATGTAAGGAACAAACTGGGTGCGAACTTGAATTGTCAATTTCTTAAACCTATTGATTTCGGATCGTTTCCAAACTTGGGCAACATCATAATAAGGTGGGAGGAGTCATTTGGTGAGTTGGAGTGAAATCCAATAGCTAGAACTAAGCAAACACCAACTACTCCATGTAAGGAACGAATAGGGTGCGAACTTGAATTGTCCAATTTCTTACACCTATTGATTTTGGATCGATTCCAAAACTTGGGCAACATCATAATAAGGTGGGAGGAGTCATTTGGTGAGTTTGGAGTGAAATCCAATTGCTAGAACAAAGCAAACACCAACCACTCCATGTAAGGAACGAACTTGTGCGAACTTGAATTGTCCAATTTCTTACACCTATTGATTTCGGATCGATTCCAAAAGTTGGACAACATCATAATAAGGTGGGAGGAGTCATTTGTGAGTTTGGAGTGAAATCCAATTGCTAGAACAAAGCAAAACACCAACCACTCCATGTAAGGAACGAACTGGGTGCGAACTTGAATTGTCCATTTCTTACACCTATTGATTTCGGATCGATTCCAAAACTTGGGCAACATCATAATAAGGTGTGAGGAGTCTTTTATTTTGTTTGGAGTGAAATCCAATTGCTAGAACTAAGCAAAACACCAACCACTCCATGTAAGGAAGAACTGGGTGCGAACTTGAATTGTCAATTTCTTACACCTATTGATTTCGGATGGATTCGAAAACTTGGGCAACATCATAACAAGGTGGGAGGAGTCTTTTATTGTGTTTGGCGTGAAATCCAATAGCTAGAACTAAGCAAAACAACACCGACCACTCTAGGTAAGGAACGAACTGGGTGCGAACTTGAATTGGTCAATTTCTTACACCTATTGATTTTGGATCGATTCCAAAACTTGGGCACATCATAATAAGGTGGAAGGAGTCATTTGGGTGAGTTTGGAGTGAAATCCAATCGCAAGAACTATTGAAAGCACCAACCACTCCAAGTAAGGAACAAACAGGGTGCGAACTTGAGATTATCCAATTCTTACACCTATTGATTTCGGATCGATTCCAAAACTTGGGCAACATCATAATAAGGTGGGAAGGAGTCATTTGTGAGTTTGGATAGAAAATCCAATAGCTAGAACTAAGCAATACACCACCACTCCATGTAAGGAACGAACTGGGTGCGAACTTGAATTGTCCAATTTCTTACACCTATTGATTTCGGATCGATTCCAAAACCTGGGCAACATCATAATAAGGTGGGAGGAGTCATTTATTGTGTTGGAGTGAAATCCAACAGCTAGAACTAAGCGAAACACCAACCACTCCATGTAAGGAACGAACTGGGTGCAAACTTTAATTGTCCAATTCTTGCACCAATTCATTTCAGATCGATTCCAAAACTGGGCAACATCATAATAAGGTGGAAGGAGTCATTTGGTGAGTTTGGAGGGACATCCAGTAGCTTTAAAAGAACTGTTGAAAAACACCAACCACTCCATGGTAAGGAAGCAAATAGGGTGCGAACTTGAATGTCCAATTTCTTACAACCTATGGATTTCGGATCGATTCAAAACTTGGCAACATCATAATAAGGAGGTGGGAATGAGTCATTGGGTGAGTTGGGAGTGAAATCCAATAGCTAGAACTGAAGCAAAATGCCAACCACTTCCATGTAAGGAACGAACTGAGTGCGAACTTGAATTGTCCAATTTCTTACACCATTGATTTCGGATCGATTCCAAAACTGGGCAACATCATAATAAGGTGGAAGGAGTCATTTGGTGAGTTTGGAGCGAAATCCAATAGGTAGAACTGTTAAAACACCACCACTCCATGTAAGGAACGTACTGGGTGCGAACTGATTGTCCAATTTCTTACACCTATTGATTTCGGATCGATTCCAAAACTTGGGCAACATCATAAGAAGGTGGAAGGAGTCATTTGGTGAGTTTGGAGTGAAATCCAATTGCTAGAACAAAGCAAAACACCAACCACTCCATGTAAGGAACGAACTGGGTGCGAACTTGAATTGTCCAATTTCTTTCACCAATTGATTTCAGATCGATTCCAAAACTTGGGGAACATCATAATAAGGTGGAAGGAGTCATTTGGTGCGTTTGGAGTGAAATCCAGTAGCTAGAACTGTTAAAACACCAACCACTCCATGTAAGGAATAAATAGGGTGCGAACTTGAATTGTCCAATTTCTTACACCTATTGATTCGGATCGATTCCAAAACTTGGGCACCATCATACTAAGGTGGAAAGGAGTCATTTGGTGATTTGGAGTGAAATCCAATAGCTAGAACTTGCAAAATGCCAACCACTCCATGTAAGGACGAAACTGGGTGCGAACTTGAATTGTCCAATTTCTTACAC